>PVJD01010782.1:13295-51060 GCA_004026545.1 Mormoops blainvillei
GCACTGGTGGAGGTGGGAAGGCGGGGTGGGGAGAGGGCGGGGGGGGGGAGAGGGGGAGAGGGGGAGAGGGAGAGGGAGAAGAGGAGCCTGTATGTGTGCCAGCGCAGAGCTTCGTGCCTTCCTGATGAGTGTCAGGCCAGTCTGCCTGGGTAGCATCACTTACCAGGATGGGCCAGCCAAGATCACACGGAGCAAAAGGATCCTAAATCATAGGGGATCACACGGTCCACTGACTGAAACCAACACACAATAGGGCTGGGCCCATGTCAGGTGGCTGAGACCCGGAGGAGCTCCCAAGCTCTACCCCACCTGCTGGTGCAAGTGGCTGTTCCAAGGGGCAGGCCCTGCCACAGCCCCGCCCTGGACAGCAGCCTCTGCACTTGCCACAGAGGGAGGGCAGCTGGAGTAGAGCACACCTAGGTGGGGCATTCACTGCAACTTTTCACCAGGTTGGCCTTGGCCAAGGCGGTGTGCCCAGCCAGGCAATACCAGGTCTTAAACACCCATCCACACAGGACTCACTGATGAGGGAGAATGAGGGGGTCCAGGCCTGAGAATGTTGAGCATATTGTTGGGGGAAGGGAAGGAGCAAGCCACTTGACCCTGACCTCACCTTGACAGTCTTCAGTTATGGTCTTTGAGGCTTAATATATGCAGTCATAGAGGTGTACTGGAAGGTTATAAGAAGAATGTTGTCCACCGTAACTTTAAAGTTATACAGCATTCCCCATACTGCTCTTGAAATGGATTTCTTTAATGAGTCTTGAAATTAGCAGCATCACACATCACCTCAAGTGTGTATGTGTGTCAAGCCCATTCATTTGTTCAATAGAACACACACAAAAAAATGCCACATTCTTTGTATCCTATTTTGACATGTATTTGTTTTTTGACACTGTTAGGGACTCGGTAAATGCAAGCGGCTTGGGTCACGCTTGACCTCTGAGAGGCCTGGAAAGGCGAGATTAGGGATTACAGCAGAGAAATAAACCCAAGCCCCATTTCTGCGGAAGTTCTGTCCCCAGCAAGATTTCCCAGCTTACAGGTCCCACCAGCACTTCAAACCACCAGCTGTGGGATTTTTTGGACCGTTGCCACAGTGTTTCCACAGTGCAAGTCCAGCCAGACTGCATTGTATTTCAGAGTTTCTCTGCCTGTGACATCTTTGGAAGTTAGATTTCCTCGACAGGGTACAAAGTTGCCCTGGGAATGTACACCTCCCTCAAGCTGCTTGACTGGCGGTGGGAGGGGATGCAAGAAGTACAGAGGATGGGTGGCCTGGAAGCCGGGCAGCTTGACCAGGCTGTGGCTGCTAAAGTGGGAGTGAGTCACTCCAGCCTGGTGTGAATGACCAGTATAAGGCTGGGCCGCATCTTGGTTTCTAGGTTTTAAGTGAATTCCTGCTCCGTCCTGGGTTTGTTCAAGGTTCTGGTGATTCAACAGTGAACAGGTGAGGTTCCTACCCAATCCGGGGCTTACGGTCCGGGGTTGGGGGGTATTACCATCGGAAATGGTCTTATTTATAGCCTAGTGCCATTATTAAAAAACAGAGGGGGGGGATCATTTGAGGGGTGGGTGACGTGGGAATGGGGTAAGATAGAATGACTGGAAAAGGCCTTTTGAGTTCTTCCAGTTCTGAACTAACACCTGTGCCCTTGGCTCAATCATTTTCACCCTGAGAGTCTCAGTTACTATATTCGACAAAGAAAGGGGTTGGTCTCCCCCTCTTCGAGCTCAGTAGGGTCCAGCTCACTCCCTCTGTGTTCCATTTCATAAGCGGGCCAGGCTCGGTGAGAACAGGCCGGGTCCTGACTCCCTGTCATCTCCCAAGTACTAAGAGTACCGGGTGTCACTTAACACGAGGTCGCCCGGGCCTCCGTTCCGCCCTGCGGAGAATCCGTGAGATTTCCCAGCGGTGCTGGAGCCCGGGGCTGCTCATTGGCCGGTGGGGCCCACCTGTCCGGCCTCGGCCCCCTCCGGGTGCCCCAGGTGGCTCAGGGCGGGGAGGAGACGCGCCCCGCCCCGCCCCGCCCCGCCCAGCGCGGCCGCAGCCAACGCCGGCCCCCTGCGGGCGCGCTCGGAGCCGAACCCAGGAGCCGAGCCCAGGAGCCGGACGTGCGCTCCGAGGGCCCGGCTGGCGCGGGCGGCGCAGGTGAGCCGGGCGGGCGCAGCGGGCCGGGGACCATGGTCTGCTGGGGGACTGCGGAACCCGCACCGGGGCCCTGCCGAGCCGAAGGGCTGTAGCGGGCGATGCGGGATACCCCGGGCCAGCGGGCGGGACGGGGGGAGCGAGGCTCGCGGGGACCGCAAGGCGGCAGAGAGGTCGGGGTCCGGTCGCTGGCTTAGGGTGAACAGCTGCGCACATCTGGACAGGGCAGGAGCCGGGGCTATGCGCAAGGCAGGTCTGCGTGGCGCTTTAAGCGGCCGGGATCCGCAGAAGCACTATTTCCCTGGTGCTGGTGGGGAGTGGAGAGGCTGAGGGGCCGGACTGCAGAGAAGAGCGCGGAGCTGGTGTGGGGGTTCAGGCCGACGGAGGAGCCAGGGGAGCTCCAGCCTCTCCGTCTGCGGCGCTCCCAGGGGCCCGCGCCGGTGCCGCTGCCCCTCCGCCAGGCTCTTTACTTTTGGTGTTGGTGTTGGTGTTGAATAACCGACCTACACATAGGTTACCTGGGGCTTCCGAAAAGCTAAGTGTGCGAAGCTGCTCTGACTTTTTGGGCCTTAGGTTGGAAGGCTGCAGGTCTCCGTGCCCTGAGGCAGTGTGAGAGGTGGAGGTGGCGGGATGCTGTCCTTCTCCTGGGCCTGGCGAGCAGGGTGATCAAGTGGAAGAAGTCTAGAATGGTGTTTAACTAGTTATTAGCTGTGTTACCTTGAGCAAGTTGCTTAAATTCGCTGATACTCCGTTTCCTCAAAGGTAAAATGGATATTATAATCATTAAAACAGCCTTAAGTTATATGATGTTCATAAAGTACATAGCACAGTGCTGGGTAAAAAGTTCTCTCCATTTTTTTTTAGGTGTTAATGTAACGTTTTACGGCTTCCAGAAGTTTCCACACATTTCTAAACAGAAGAGAGATCCAGGAGGCTCTTTTAGGAGGGAGAGTGGGAGTGGTGTGTTGTTTTTTCTTGGGAGGGGAGGCTTTTAAATTTTTTTAATGTTTTTAAATTTTTTAAAATTTAATTAATTTTTTTTTTTCCATCCCTGACTTGTTCATAGCTAGGCCTCCTCTGGGCTACCTTACTTCCTGATACCATTCTAGAGGCCAAGATTGAGAGGAGCCGGTGCCCAGACCCTGCAGATAGAAGGGATGTTGTCATACTGTTCTCATTATTACATTTCTCAGAATTCTTTTCTTCGGGTTGGATTTTCTTCCCTTGGAAATTGCCTTATGCAATATAGAAATGGGTTGGGTCACATAAAGGAAAAGGCTGAGGGTTTTAGCTTCAGGCATAGTTAGATCCAGGAGCTCCTGTCAGGTTGCAGGGCTCCTCTTTTCTCACAGACCCGTATTTTGCCGGGTATAATGCGCACCATGTTTGTACTCATTATATACGAGATTGTTATACCCGTTATTACACCCATGGTATGGAATCGTTATACCCACGCATACCGTGTGTCCTTATTTTTCCCTAAAAAATTTGGGCAAAAAAAGTACACATTATACGGGGCAAAATACAGTATATCTTGGCTCTTCCCTCTTTGTTGACTGGTTCTTACTATGGAGTGATAAATGTCACTGGCACCTTCAGGCTTATCCGCTCCTTCAGAGAGAGGGTGGGGCGCGTTCTGGTGGGGAGAGCGTCTTTTTCTACCTTTTCCATCATTATAGTAAATCTTACTGATGTAGTAGACCCAACCAGGGTCACGCCATCTCCGTGGGTAGGGAGTGGGTTTCCATCACAGAAGTGGGTACTTCACCCAGGTGCCACCAGTGTCTGGGGAGATTAGTTTAGCTACTGTGATAGTGCTACCCCAGCTGCTGGGGTTTGGGGAGGGATAGTTACCAAAGAGGAAGGCTGCGTTCCAGGCAGATAAAAATAGGACATGCCCATTGCAATATCTCTGCTTTTGTTCACCACCATTTAAAAAAGCCTGTAGCAGTTTACACGACCTGGATGCCATATTCTGTCTGTGAGTCATCAAATCTTTATCCAAGGCATGAAGGCATCTTGCATATTCATCCTTTTACTCATTGTTTTGTTGTTCATCCATTCAACGTTCAATTAATGCCTAACATAGGCTAAGGCCTCTGGCAAGGGGGAATATGCCTGCTTTTGAGCTCACAGTCTAGCTGGAGAGGCCAGTGTCTAGGACTGTTTCACTGGTGATATAGTGAAGACTCCCCAAGGAAGCCGTAGTTGACCTTGAAATTGGAGATGAGTAGGGTTGCTGTGGGAGAAGTTGGACGGACTTCCCAGGCCACGGGAAGTGTATCATTTGGGGCACTTTCTGTTGTGAACAACATTATTTAGGTTACTCAACTGTCTTGTGTAAGAAGTCTGGAGGTAGGCAGTTCAAAGTAGTTACAGCTCTAGGTTGGCCCCTCAAAGATTCCTTTGCTTTTCTCTGCCCTATAACAGGGCGACCAGAGCTTCATTATGCCTTCATTTAATAGCATCCGAAGCAGAAAGGAGGAGACAGGGCTTGCTACGCTGTGTTTCTCTAGATAACAAAGGACCAAAACTCCTAGAAGTTCCATGTTCCATGGCCAAGTGCCATTGGCCAGAATAATCACATGCCCACCCTAAACCAGTCACTGGCAAAGGAGAAGAGGGTGGCTATGAATGTTTTGGCCAAGCAGTCTTATGGAGCTGGGGGAGGGGCTCACTTTCTCTGAGCACATTGATGCTCCCTATCTGAACAAAATCGAAATTCTCTTAGCAAGGAAGAAAGTGAGACTGCCTTTCGGGCTGTTAGGTAGGCAGTCACCCGTGTCTCCCACAGGTGGTGACAGATGATGAAAGGCATGGCCTATGTGGGCAATCAGGAGAAGTTCAGCACAATAGAAGAACAGGGTCTGGCACAAATAACACCCCTTTTTTCTTACAAAATATTTTATTACAAAATCATAAGCATGTAATTCTGTAACATTACAGTGTCACACTCAAGGACACCATGGGACATTTTAGGTGAAATGTTCAAATTAAAACTATAAATGATTACAACCATATTATTACCCTACCAGCCACACTCAGACCTCACTTCTACCGGACCCTGTTTACGGTGTGGCCGATGGGAAGAAAGGAGCTGAGGCTGGAGACCCAGGTAGAGACAGGAGTGCTCTACGTTACATACCACTTTGGGTATCACTGAGAGGCGGGAATCTTGGTTCCACTCCTCAAAGAGCTTGCACTGAAAACCTAGAAAACTTTCTCTTAGTTGTTCATACTTCCATTGGTAATAGCAACAGAGACTCACTCTGTGGTGGTAATTCTCAAGGGGAGGATTAGGGTGGAGGACTGTAGGGATGGGCCATGTGTAGTGTGCAAAGGTTCCACAGGGGGTTCTGCTGTGCCTCCCACTCCCCAGCCTTCCCCAGTTCCTCTGCTTTACCTTCCCCCTGCCGTCTGGTATCATGTCTTCGATTCAGTATTGTTACCTGCCTTTAAACTAATGGGCGGGGACTTGGCAAAGATGCAGTTAGTGGTAGATCCTGGACTAGAAAACAATTCTGTAGACCATAAGTCCAGTGAGTTAATACTGGATAGTTGTGTTTAGCAGGGAACCAGGCTGTCTATTGCTTTGAAAGCATTTGGCCTCTTTTCATTTGAATTATAAAGTGAGTGCTACTTTTTGTTTCCATTTGATATGGTGGCCCCTGGTGGACATTTGGAGTTAGATTAGATAACCACAGATGCTACTTCTCATGATACTCCATCCTCAATATCTAGTTCGCACAGACTGACCAAAAGACCTGGTCACTAATCCTGGCAGGAGGGCGTGGAAGGCAGCATAGTTTGTTGTTTCCATCGGCAGCACGGGCCTGGGCTGGCCAGGATCTCTGGCAGAATGTGAGGGAATGAGGTAGACAGATACGTTGGCTAATCATTCATTCCATATATATAGTTATTGAGCGTCTGCTATGTACCAGACACTGTTCTGGGTGCTGGTGATAAAAGAATACACAAGAAAGACAGAGTCTCTGTTCTCACAGAGCTTACAGCGAACTGGAAAGAGACATTTATCAATGTTTTGTTTCTTATGTCAGGTGATGAGAAGCACTATAATGAAAAAAAAAAAGGTTAAGAGAAGAAACACACAGGGCATAGAAAATCTTCAAGATTCATTATCTCTCTGGTTGCCAGCAGAGAGATATAGTATGAACAGGTATGGCATTGGGCAAAACACAAACAAACAAAACAAAACACACATGTTCACTTGGAAGAAGAGGGTTACATATTTATATATTGAGTAAGTTAATCTTAAAGGATTTCTTTTATGCAGAATCTGTTTGTTATACTTCACATTGTTCCCAAACACGATTTACAATGACTTACAAAACATGGTACCAGGTGATGAGATATAAGTGAAGAAATATGAGCAAAGGGAAAATAAGGGTCATTTCTTTCATCGTTGTGTTCCAGAATTGTTTAGTTTTGGTAGCAGGGGAAGGAGTGAGTATGGTGATGATTAAAAATGTGGTGATTCATGCTCAGGGTTCATTATAAAAAAGGCGAGAAAATAAATTTGATGAATGAGAAAGTTACAGCTTTTTTTGTTGCTTAAAGAGCCAATTTTATTTGATAGAAAAGTAGTCTCTTTATTAAGGAGTTAAATGAAATTTTTTTCCTGAGTTCAAAGAAAACTAATAGGTTTTTTAAAAGATCAATATAAAGTGCATCAAAAGTTAACAGACATCAAAAGCCTAATTTTGGTGTCAAACAATATGGTACAAATGAAAATTGGTGAGCAGTTTGAATCCATAACTGACTGGAAAAATATACATATTCAAATAAAAATTTACAGCATGGAAATGTTGTGCAGAGGCAATTTAATTGGGTGCTTTTCTTACTGTGAGGTTTTGAGAGTTCTTTACATTATATGGACATACATTCTTTGTTACAAATGTGATTTACAAATAATTTCTCCTGGTCTGTGTCTTACATTTTTATTCCTGTAACTGTATCTTTCTCAGGGAAGAATTTTTAAAACTGTGATAAAACAATTTGTCAATATTTTTATGGATCAGACTTTTGTTGTTCTAGCTAAGAATTCTTGGCCTAACCAAAAGTCTTAAAAATTTTCTCTGTTTTCTTTTAGAAGTTTCATAGTTTTATGTTTTATACTTAACTCTATTGCCCATTTTGAGCTAATTTTTATATAAGGAGTCAGGTATCAGTCAAGGAAATTTTTTTGGCATGTGGAAGTCCAATTGTTCCAGCCCCATTTGTTTAAAAGACTATCCATTCCCTATCTGAATTGTCTGGACACTTTTGCTGAAAGGCAATTGGCCATAAGTGTATATATTTCTGGACCCATAATTCTGTTCCATTGATCTATATGTCTACTCTTTGCCAACACTACACTGTCTTGATTACTGTGACTTTATAATAAGTTTTGAAAGTTGATAGTATAAGTCCTCCAACTTTATTCTTTTTCAAAATTGTTATGGCTCTTCTAGTTCTTTTGCCTTTCCACGTAAATTGTAGAATCAGCTTATCAATATATAAAAATTCCTGCTGGGATTTTGAGGGATTGTATTGAATTTATAAATTAATTTAGGAAAAATAGACATCTTTACAATATTGAGTCTTTCCATCCTTGAACACGATATATCTTATGTCTCCATTTATTTCCTTTTTTCCCCTTATTTTTCTGTCAGTATAGTAGTTTTTAGGATAGAGGTTTTGCACATTGTTTGTTATATTTATACTTAAGTATTTCAGTTTTGAGGGGTTGCTATTATTGCTAGCATGTATAGACATGCAATTGATTTTTGTATATTGGCATTATATTCTGTTACCTCGATAAAGTCATTCATTTGTTCTGGGAGGTTTATTTGTAGAATCTTTGGGATTTTCTACATAGACAATGATGTCTGTGAATAAAGACAATTTTCTTTCTTCCTTTCCAGCCTGAATGCCTTTAATTTTCTCTTGTCTGACTGCACTGACTAAGATTTCTAGTACAATGTTGAATAGGAGTGGTGGGAGAGAATATCTTGCCTTGTTCTTTCTCATGGGGGAACAATTTTTCACTATTATGATGATGGCTGAGGTTTTTTGTAGATGCCATTGTATTCCTAGTTTACCGAGCTTTTATTATGAATGGATTTTGAATTTTGTTGAATACTTTTCTCCATCTATTGACAGGATCATGTGATTTTTCTTTATATTTAATATGGTGAATTATACTGATCGATTTTCAAATGTCGAACCAACCTTGTGTTCCTGGGATAAACCCCACTTGGTTGTGATGTGTTTTAGGAAGAGAATATATAGATTTGGTATTTTTTCTTTTTCCAGTGTTTGGTAGAATTAATGAAACCATGTGAGCCTAGGGTTTTCTTTGATGGAAAGTTTTTAACTACATATTTAATTTCTTTAATAGATGTAGGTTTTTTTACAATTCAGGTTACCTATTTTTTTTTCTTGATATTTTGGTAGTTTATATCTTTCAAGGAATTGATTTACTTAAGTTGTTAAATTTATGGAGATAGACTTATTTGTGGTAGTGTTATATTATCCATTTAATGTCCTTTGAGCCTATAGTGATATTCCCCATTTCATGCCTGATATTGGTAAGTTGTGTCTTCAATTGTTTTCTTATTCAATGTGTCTAGAATTTTATCAATTTTATTGATCTTTTCAAAGACCCAGGTTTTGGTTTTATTAATATCGTCTTTTGTTTTTCTGGTTTTAACTTAATTTATTTTTGTTCTTTTTTATTTTCTTCCTTCTTTTTGCTTTGGGTTTAATTTATTCTCCAGTTTTCTCAAGGGGTAAACTTATGTTGCTAATCTGAGATTTTTTCTGTTTTACTATAAGCATTTAATGCTATAAATTTCCCTTTAACCACTGTTTTAGTTGCATTTCACAATTTTGATATGCGTATTTTCATTTTCATTTAGAATTAAAATATTTAAACATTTTTATTGAAACTCCCTCTTGACGCATGTGTTATTTTAAAATATGTCATTTAATTTTTATGTATTTGGGAATTTCCCAGAAGCCTTTCTCTTACTGGTTTCTAGTTTAATTTTATTATTATCTCATAACATAATTTGCCTACTTTCCATTCTTTAAAAATTTGTTCACATTTGTTTTATGGCCCAGCTTGGTAAAAGTTCTGAAAAGAATGTGTATTCTGCTATTGTTGTTCCAATGTGTATTCTGCTAGAATGTTCCAGAGACATTAGGTCAAGTTGCTTGATAGAATTGTTGAGATCTTCTGTGTCCTTACTTATTTTCTGTCTGCTTGTTTTATCAATGGCAGAGAGGAATGCTAGCGTCTCCAGCTAAAATTATAGATTTTTTTCTGCTTATCACTTTAGTTTTATCACTTTTTTCTTCACATACTTAACTATCTGTTCTTAAATGCATGTATATTTAGGGTTGTTATGTCCCAAGAAAGGGAGAATTGATCCCGTTCTTATTGTATAATATTGTCTTTATCCCTGTTAATATTCCTTATTCTGGAGTCTACTTTGAGTGTTGATAGTATAGGTACTCCAGCTTTCTTTTGGTTAGTGTTTGTATCCTGTACATTTATCTGTTCCTTTTCTTTTAACCGATCTATGTCTGTATTTTTACGGTGCGTTTCTTGTAGACATCATGTAGTTGGGTCTTACTGTTTTAACCAATCTGATAATATCTGTCTTTTAATCAGTGTCTCGGTTATTCACACTTACTACGATATTGGTATGGTTTAATTAAAATGTATCATTTTGCCACGATGTCTTCTGTTTGCTCCATCTGTTCTCCTGTTCTCGTTTTTTTGTCCTATTGGGCATTTTTAATGATTCCCTTTAATCTTCTCTGTGGACTTCTTATTTATGCCTCTTTAACATTTTTAGTGATACATCGATATATATATATACACACCAGAGTTTATTTTCAGGTAAATTACTGTTTCATGTGTAGTGTAAAGCACCTTCAGCAGTATGTTCCCAATGCTTCTTTTACATCCTTTGTGCTAATGTTATGATTTTTCTTTTACATGTACTGTAAACAAAACCTTGCTACTATTTTTGCTTTAGACCAGTGTTAGCAAAATTTTTCTGTAAAGGACCAGAAAGTAAACAGTTTAGGCTTTGAGCCACATATGGTCTCATATATTTTTCTTTTTAAAAACATTTTTAAAACATAAAACCATTCTTAGTTTATAGATCATACTAAAGCAGACTTTGGGCTGGATTTGGCTTGAAGGCCATAGTTTGCTGACTCTTGCTTTAAACAGTCAGCTATCTTTTATAGCAATTAAAGATAAAAAAAAGTTAATTCTGTTTGACTTTCATTTATTACATTTACGGCACTTCATGTCTTTGTGTAGATCCAAGTTTCTGTCTGGCATTATATTTTGCTTGAATAACTTCATTTGGCATTTCTTATAGTATAGATCTCCTGGCAATGAATTCTCTCAGTTTTTGTTCATCTATGACAGTCCTTATTTCTCCTCTTTTTTTTGGAACGTATTTTCACTGGATATAGAAATCTGGGTTGGCAGTATTTTTTCTGGCAGCACTTTAAAGGTGTTTCATTGTCTTATTTGCCTGCCTTCTGTAATTCTTATCTTTTTTCCTTTTATTGAATGTTTCATTTTTCTCTCACGGCTTTCAATATTTTCTTTTTCTCTTTGGTTTTCAATTGTTTGAATATGATATGTGTTTATGTGAGTGTGTGTGAACACATGCTTGCAAATACACACATGCTTGGTATTTGAGCTGCTTGGTATCTGACCTGCTTGGTATTCTTGAGCTTGGATCTATGGTTTGGTTTCTGCCATTAACTTTGGAAAATTCTCAACAGTTATTTCTTCAGATATTCCTCTGTCCCACTCTCTTTCGCTTATCCTGCAATTTTGATTACACCTAGGTTAGAATTTTTGGTATTACTCCACAGCTCTTGGACACATTTTAAATTTGTTTGTTTTGTTTCATCCTTTTATTTCTTCTTGTTTTACTTTGGGTCATTTCTGCTGACCTATTTTTAAGTTCACCGATTCTTTCCTTGGCTGTGTCAAATCCACTGAGGAATATCTGTTGAAAGCATTCTTAATTTCTGTTACCATGCTTAGCCTTTCAAACATTTTCATTTTATTCTTATAGTTTCTATTTCTTTGTTAAAATTATACTTTTAATTTTTTATGTTGTTCACCTTTTCTTTTAGTGTCTTTTACAATTAATTAGGCTTATTTTAATTTTTGTGTCTGATAGCTTCAGCATCTGAGTTATATCTGAGTCTGGTTCAGCTAATTGCTGTCTTTAGGCAGTGTAGTTTTTTCTTGATTTTTTCGGTAGGTCCTGTAATGTTTTGTTGAGAATTGAATATTTTGTGTAGAACATTAGAGACTGAGATAAATAGTTTTTATGCCTGGAAATGGGTAAGCCTTTCTGTTTTTATTCGTCCTTTAGGGTGGGGGTTTGGTCGCTCTAGTTAGGAGATGAACTGGATTTGAAATTTGTTGTTGCTCTGGTATTCCTCAGTGCACCACAGACTTCAAATTCCTCTGGAGTTACAATATCTAGACTTCTGAGTTGTGGCTGGTTTGCTGAGTGGCTTTTGTCAGTGACTGTTTCAATGTCAACCTTAGGTTTTCCTATTACACTGTGCCTTCGAGTGGTCTGTCTCATGCTCTTTCAACTCTTCCAGAAGCATTCCATTATTACTTGTTACTCGATGTTTGTTAGCCAGTGTCCAGGTGCATTTGCCTCCAGTAAACAAGTGCTTATGTCTTGTCTCTCCCTGCAGGTGGCTGGTTCTCTTAGATTTTGGGCTCGTTTGCTCCTCTGTGACCTCAGCTGTCTAATGAATTCTAGAAAGTTATGAACTTGCAGTTTATCTGGCTGTTTATTTGTGATGCCCTTCAGCCCTGAACAGAATTTAAAAGCCTCGATTTGATGTTCTGTAGCTCTTTCTTCTTACCATCTTCTTGTAAAATCCTGGTGCTGTTTTCTTTCCCTGTATGCTTTGTACAATTTTATTTATACACTTTATAGGTATAAATCAGTGATTCTCAACTCCTACCTAGGGAACATTAAACAAAATAAAATTCTTGGACTCCAGTGTTTCACTTGAGATATGTTGGGATGCAGGCATGGGTATCTTTTAAAAGCTCCCCAGGTGATTCGGGTGCACATCTTGGTTGAGAACCTTGGGTCTAAGTATCACTTATAACTTTCCCTTTCACAGGGGTGCCATTCCAACATAAACGACCAAATAAAATTTCAGGCCGAGTGTATTCACCCTTGTGACTGTGGAATTGTTTCCCTCCTAGTTGTGCTTTCAGTGGTAGTTAATTGCCTCTGGCCGACTGATAGTCTCATAGAATGGGGAGGAAACTTAGAGTTCTCATTTAACTTTCTATGACTTCTGTGAATAACCTTTGCGGTAAACTATGGCTTTGGCACTGTTTGTTGTCTCTCAGGTGCTGGAAACTGTCTAGTCGTTCAAAATAACACTCCCCGTTGTGAGATTTACTTGTTAGAGGTGTTTTTCTTCCCTGGAATTGAAAGGTGTCCTATAATCTACGAAGTAATTTGTCTAATTCATAGCCTGGCAAACTCTTTTGAAAGAAATCCATTTGCATGACCCAGTGCACATGTATGTGCATGCATGTGTGAACATACATGCACACTCACACCCATAACAAACATTTTAGGAAACAGCATTTATTGTAAGTCTTGTTTTAAATTGATTTCATGACCGACCAATGGGTTGTTGCTTGCAGTAAGAAAAATGCTTCTCCAGCCCATACTCCACTAGAAAAGCTTCCAAGGCAGCTCCTCTGGTACCGTGGAGTTGTCTTCTGCCTGCCGTAGTGCTGGCTCCTTCAGCTGTTTCAGATTCCGCACCGCTCTGGCCAGGGTCTCGCCCTAGAGGAACTTCAGTTCTCTGCACATGAATGACCTCATCCAGGGGCCAGGGCTGTGCAAGCGGGCAGATCTGTGCAGAGTGGAAGCAGGAAGGGTTCCTTGTCTTATTTTTATTTATTTATTTATTTTAAACATCAATGAGTGGTCGCCTCTTGTGCACCCCCCACCGGGGACCTGGCCCACAACTGAGGCATGTGCTGGAACCAAACCAGCGATCCCTTCGTTTCACAGGTCAGCACCCAAACCACTGAGCCACACCAGCCAGGGCTCCTAGTCTTTTTTTAGACACCATTTCTAGTCACTGGCCCAAATTCAGTGAGATGTAACTTGAAAACATCTCTTGAAGAACAGTTGATTATAGTCTTTTGGGGTAATTTGTATGTGTTCCACTTTTTTTTTTACATCAATAACTTGTTATCCTAATTAGCTACATATGCGTCTTTGTTTTCCAAGAGACTGTGAACTCCTTAGATGTCACAAATATTTCATTCTTTTTCTTCATAGTGATCAGTACAAAAATTAATTTGTGGAATTAGTCATAGAAAATGGCATTCCCAGTCAAGAGACGTTGGCCTGCCGGCACCACTGCTTTGCTGCCAGTTGTGCTACCAACCTTATCTATGACATACCAACCCAAGGGCTTGAGAGCTCTGCATTCACTTTGGGCAGTGGACAGACAAGGTAATCTAGATGTACTTGTCACCTTAGTGCTCACCCATGAGACACTGTGACAGGTTCGGTGTGAGATGCCCAGTATTTCACAGCCTACAGCCTGTTTGTGGACACGTGACGTGCAAGACGAATGTCAGTAAGTTGTGTAGTGGGCATGTGTTCTTTGAGGTCACAGATGAAAGGAAGAGCACAGAGGTGGTCAGGAAGGATTTGATTTTAACTTTGAAGGTCAGCATTAGGCATGGAGTGGAAGGTATTTGGAGGTGGGGAAGATTTGGAAGAAGAAAGCTGTTTTAGTAGTCTCTGAAGCTCTATAAATTCCAAGTTCTGCTGTCTCTAGGAGTGACTTGGATCCATAGGATCTGAGAGAAAATGTAGGTCAGATACAGAGGGAAGGGAAATCTAGTTTAAACAGTTTCTGTAGCAGGATAGATTTCCACAGAAGGTAATAAGCTCAACTGCCCTCACCCCACTCAACCCACTGGCTTCCCCCGCTCCCATGCACATGTCTGAGCCTTCAGAGTCTCTGACTCTGACAGATGTGGTTTATGTGCCGTTCTGGAAGCTACTTCTTGTCATAGTGAGGTTCAGCTTGCTGGGGCCATTTCACGGCTGGTAGCTCGGGTTCAGCTTCTTTGTGATTTCCATCAAGTTTTAGAGTAACTCTTCATAGCCATTGACCTGATTCTTCTACGTTCTGTTCTCAGAGGGCTCCTCATCAGATGTATTATTAAGAAACATCATTAAAAAATATGATATACTTTTATCTGTGAGACAATCTTCTGAGTGTCCTTTGTCACAGTGAGCCAGTGACACCATCAAATTATTGCATAAAATCATCATTGGTGCCTTATTGAAAATATCTCATTTATTTTGGGACAATTTTGGTAGCAGATAAGGGTAGAAGTGCTTTATGAAAAAAACATGCACCTGTGTGTGTTATTTGTCCATTAGTAAGGTATGAGGACCAGAGTTCTTAAGCAGCTACAAGAGGAGTTGGAACGAAGATGGGGGCTGTGTCACACTACAGGGTAGGCATTAGTGTTACTGAGAAACGTACATCACACTTTTCTCATAGAATCTAGTGCTAGGGTGACCATTGATCTCTTGGGAGACCTCTGTAATTCTTTATGTTTCTCTTTGTCCCTGGCAGCCAGGAAGCCCATAGCAAAATGTAAAAATAGTCAACTGAGGTGTAATTTTATTTCAAGTTCCAAGTACAAAGATTTCCTGTCTTAAATCACATGCTTTCATCTTTTAAAAACAATAACTTTTATTTTTTCTAATTACCACATTGATACATGTTCATTATAGTAAATGCAGAAAATAATAGATTATACCTCCCCAATCAGATATTTTCCCATTTCAGAGATAGTCACTGTTTACCTTTTAATTACTCTCATTTCTTCTAAGCATAGATATATGTGTGAGTATATATATATGTATTTTACCAAAGTGAAATGATACTTATTTGCACTGTGTTAAAACTCTTTTTAAAATTTAATCTTTCTAAACATTGTCCATGTCGTTAAATATTCCTGCACAACATCATCTTCAATGGCTGCCACACTTTTCATCATGAGGTTATATCTTGTCCTTTTAGCTTGAATTCGGCTTTTTGCAATCGTAAACAACTCTGTCGTGTATATGCTTGTAGCTGAATCTCTGAAGCACATCCACGATTATTTCCTTAGAATAGACTTTCTGGAAGTGACACAACTAAGTAAAGGTCTATAATATTTTTAAGGCTCTAGATATGTATTTCCATGTTGTCCTCCAGAAAGCATGAACTAATCTCTTTTAGCACATAGAGCTTGAGGGTACCTCTGCCCCAAGCTTCCTGCAGTGCCAGGATTATTATTATTTTTTAACATCTATATTAGGAGGCAAGACTCCTGGCAGTGGCCAGGTGAGGAGGGTGCAAGTCCTCTCCCCAGAAAGCAGCTATAAATCTGGACAAAATGAGCAGGAACAGTCATTTTATCACTCTGGTAATCCATCAAAGGCATGCAACAAGCTGAGAAGCATTATTCTTGAAAACCTGCTGAACTTTGGATAAAGAGGAGTGGGAGTTTGTGGGCGCCCTCATCCGCTCACTATCCCCAGCTCAGTGAGTGCAGAGGTGTGGTCTCTCTGCGCCCACTGAGCCACCCACCAAGGGAGACTCTCAGAACCAGCCCCTTGGCTGCTGAGATCAAAGGATTCACTCCATTCACAGTGGTAGGTGAAGCCGGCACCCAGGGAGTTGTTTGCCTAGATCCCTTCTCCTACGTTTCAGTTTACTTTGAATCTTTAACAGAAATAAAAATATCCTTTTTTAAGCATATTGTATTGATTATGCTGTTACAGTTGTCCCATTTTTTTCTCCCCTTTCTCCCCCTCTGCTCAGTACCTCTGTTCCCTCCTGCATTCCCACCCCCTTAGTTCATGTCCATGGGTGGTATGTGTAAGTTCTTCAGCTTCTCCATTTCCTGTACTATTCTTAACCTCCCCCTGTCTATGTTGTACCTACCAATTATGCTTCTTATTCCCTGTACCTTTTCCCCCATTCTCCCCCTGCCCCCTCCCCACTGATAATCCTCCATGTGATCTCCATTTCTGTGATTCTGTTCCTGTTCTAGTTGTTTGCTGAGTTTTTGTTTTTGTTTTTTTTAGGTACAGTAGTTGATAGTTGTGTTTGTTGTCATTTTACTGTTCATAGTTTTGATCATCTTCTTTTTCTTAGATAAGACCCTTTAACATTTCCTATAATAAGGGCTTGGTGATGATGAATTCCTTTAACTTTACCTTATCTGGGAAACACTTTATCTGCCCTTCCATTCTAAATGATAGCTTTGCTGGATAGAGTAATCTTGGATGTAGGTCCTTGGTTTTCATGACCTTGAATACTTTTTTCCAGCCCCTTTTTACCTATAAGATTTCTTGTGAGAAATCAGCTGACAGCCTTATGGGAACTCCTTTGTAGGTAACTGTCTCCTTTTCTGTTGCTGCTGTTAAGATCCTCTCCTTATCTTTAATCTTAGGTAATTTAATTATGATGTGTCTTGGTGTGTTCCTCTTTGGGTCCAACTTGTTTGGGATTCTCTGAACTTCCTGGACTTGTATGTGTACTTCCTTCACCGGATTGGGGAAGTTTTCTTTCACTATTTTTTCAAATAAGGTTTAAATTTCTTGCTCTTCCTCCTCTCTTTCTGGCACCCTTATGATTCGGATGTTGGAATGTTTAAAGTCGTCCCAGAGGTTCCTAAGCCTCTCCTCACTTTTTTGAATTCTTGTTTCTTCATTCTGTTCTAGCTGAATGTTTATTTCTTCCTTTTGTTCCAAATTGTTGATTTGAGTCCTGGTTTCCCTCCCTTCACTGTTGGTTCCCTGTATGTTTTTATTTCACTTTGTATAGCCTTCACTTCTTCCTTTATTTTGCAGCTGTACTCATTCATTTCTGTGAGCATCCTGATTACCAGTGTTTTGAACTCTGAGTCTCATAAGGTTATCTCCTCATCACTTAGTTCTTTTTCTGGAGTTTTGATCTGTTCTTTCAGTGGGGCCATATTTATTTGTCTCAGCACACCTGTTTTGTTGTAAGGGGTGGAGCCTTGGGTATTCATGAGGGTGCAGCAACCCACTTTGCTGCAGTTATAGTGCTGTGTGTGGGGGAGGAGCCAGAAAGGGAACAATGCCACTTGCTTGGCTTTTCACCTGCTTTCAGTCACTTCCCTCACTTCCCAAAAGTGAATTGTGGCTTTTCGGGTGATGCCTTGGTGCTGATTCCCAGGTGGGTAGGCTTGTGTACATTCTAGGACTCTGTGGGCTCCTCCAGTGGACTCTCCTGTGAGACTGGGAGTTTCTCCTGCCATTGCAACCCCCACAGGTTTTTATAAAAATACTCTTTTAAAATAACATTTATGTTTATTATAGAAAAAACAGAAAATTAACATAAATGAAGAGAAGAAAATCAAAAGCACCTCTAATCCCACTTGGTGTATATTCCTCTGTATCAATTCATTTCAATAGAACTTTCTACAGTGACCAAAATGTTCTTTGCTGTTCACTGCAGTGGCTCCTGTCATCCTGTGTTTGTTGAGCATTTGAAATATGGCTAGTGTAACTGAGGGACTAAATCTTTAATTTTTTTAAACTGTTACTGATTTAAATTTAAATATACACATGTGGCCAGTGGTTATGGCATTAGACAGCCTAGTTCCATTATTTCTATGATACAGAGGCATGCATACATATGTACATAGTTAAAAAAACAAACATATGGTAATACCACGTATTATATTTTATTTCCTTTTTTTCTGGTTAACAGTATATCATAAACATAATTTTAACAGCTGAAGAAGCATTTTCCATGGAGTGAATGTACCCTAATTCACAAAATCTCTTTTGTGCCTTCAGGGTATTTTTCAATATTTCGATACTGTAAACAACACTGCAGATACTTTGTATAGCTAAAGTTGTGACATTCATAATTATTTACAGAGGATAAATTCTTAGAATTTGATTGATGAGGTCAAACTTGATATCCATTTCTAAATAGCTTTTCCAAGAAGTTCTACCAGTGAGCATTTCACCAGCAGTAGATGAAGGTATCTCACCATTATTTTGTTATTTTAAAATTGAGATGCCATAAGAATTACTCTAGTAACATTTGTAATTGAGTGGTTTTTAGTATGTTCACAAAGTTGAGCACCCCTCATCACTATCTAATTCCAGAATATTTTCAAGACTCCAAAAAGAAATTTCATACTAATTAACCGTCACTTCCCATTCCCTCCTTCCCTCAGCCCCTGGCAACCAGTAGTTTACTTTTTAATCTCTATGCATTTGCCTATTCTGGACATTTCATGTAAATGGAATTATTCAACATGCAGCCTTTCATGTCTAGCTTCTTTCACATTGCACAATATTTTCAGAACTTAAAAGTTCATAATGGTTTTAAGGTATAGCATAAACCAGTACTTTATTCCTTTTTGTGGCTGAAAAATCTATTTTTTCAATGTACCATATTCTGTCAATCTGTTCATTCATTTTGTTGGAGATTTGGGTTATTTTCATTTTTTGTCTGTGATGAATAATGTGTCTATGAACACTCATGTATAAGTTTTTTTGTGGACATATTTTGATTCTGTTGGGTAGGTACCTAGGAACATAACTGCTGGATCACATGGTGACTGTTTAACTTTTTGAGGAATTGCCAAACTTTCCAAAGATTGGAACTTGCAGCTTCTCCCTGTCCTCGCCAACATTTTCCATTGTCCATATTTTGCGTACAGCCATCCTAGGGTGTATGACATTGCATCTCTTTGTGGTTTTGATTTGCATTTTCCTGAAAACTAATGATGTTGAACATCTTTCATGTGTGTATTAGCCATTTGTGTATCTTCTTTGGAGAAATGTCTAGTCCAATTATTTGCCCATTTAAAAATTGGGTTATTTATCTTTTTATTATAGAGTTGTAAGAGTTCTTTATGTTTTCTGGATACTAGACCCTTATGAGATACATGATTTGCAATATGTTCTCATATTCTAAAAAGGTTATCTTTTCATTCCCTTGATAGTATTCTTTGAAATACAGCAGTTTCATTTTTGATAACATCTTATTAATCTATTTTTTTTCACTTGTGCTTTTGGTACTATGTTTAAGAAACCATTGCCTAATCTAAGGTCACAAAGGTTTATACCTGTGGTTTGCCTAAGAGTTTTACAGTTTTAACTGTTCCATTTAGATATTTGATCTATTTTGAGTTAATTTTTGTATATGGTATAACTTAGGGACCCCAAGTTATTCTTTTGCATGTAACTATCCAGTTGTACCGGCACCATTTTTTGAAAAGAATATTCTTTCCCTCGTTGATCGTCATAGCACCCTTGTCAAAAATCATTTGATCTTTAATATATAGTGTACTTCTGTATTCTCAGTTTTATGCATTCGTCTATATGTTTATCCTTATACCAGTACCACCGTTTTGATTATCGTTGTTTTGTAGTAGTTTTGAAATTAGAAAGTGTAAGTCTTCTAACTTTATTCTTCTTTTTCAAGATTGTTTTGCTATTCCGGGTCCCTTATATTTCCATACAAATTTTAGGGTTAGTTTGTTAATTTCTTCAAAGAAAAAAAAGCCAGCTTGGATTTTGAAAGACATTGCATTGAATCTGTGGATCAACTTGAGGATTATTAATTTGAGAGATGTTTCTCCAGTTATTTAGGTCTTTAATTTCTGTTATTGATGTGTGGTAATTTTCAGTGGTCAAGTGTTCTTTAACTAAAAAAAAGTTTAGCCCTAACTGGTGTGGCTCGAGCATTGGCCTGCAAACCAAAGACTCACCCGTTTGATTCCCAGTCGGGGCACATGCCTGCACTGTGGGCTGGGTCCCTGGTTGGGCGCATGCGAGGGGCAGCCCGTTGTTGTTTGTCTCCCTCTCTTTCTCCCTGCCTCCCCCTCTCCCTAAAAATAAATAAAATCTTTTTAAAAAGTTTAAAGTTAATTTTTTAAAGTTAAATTTATTACCAAGCATTGTATTCTTTCTGATGTGGTATACAGAAAACTGTCTTAATTTCATTTTTGGATTGTCTGTTGGTGGTGCATGGAAGTGTAATTTAGTCTAGTGTTTTGATCATGTATCCTCAAACCTTTCTGAACTTGGGTACCTTTAGTAGTTTTTTTTGGTGAATTCAGTAGGATTTTCTATATATATGATCATGTCATCTACACATGGAGATAGTTTTTATTTTTTTCTTTCCAATATGAATGTCTTTTATTTCTTTTTCTTGGCTAATTGCTTTGACAGTACAATGTTGAATAGAGGTGGTGAGATCAAACATCCTTGTCTTGTTCCTACCTGATGTTCCTAATTAATGAGGTGGCCAGTATAATTTATGCTACCTTTGACGACTGTTTTTATACTCTAAGAATCTTGAGTGATGGAGCAGGAGTTGCTGACTGGTTCCTCCCAGGGAAGGGACAATCAAGCAATAAAAACTTCTTTTGTCCTCTGCATTGGAAGGCATGGCATAATAGTTTCTAGAAGTATTTTAATCGAAGAATCTAGTCATGTGACATCTAGGTGCTAAGGAATGTGATTAACATTTTCTAAGACATAAGCATTTATTATTTAAAAATAAAACTCCAATTTTCTCTACTAGTTTTTCTACCTTGCCTTTCTCTACTTTTTGATTGACCACTGTACGTTTCAGGTACTGTGCTGGAATCACGAAGACTAGACACAAGCCATGAACTCAAGAGACTTCCAGGGGAAGTCTCCTGGGGAGACAGACAGGAGGTAGGAAGTTTAATGTTCTGGCAAGTGGTTCTCATCGAAGGGTAACCGAACAAAAGAAAATCGGTGCCAGATGTGGGCTTCACCCTCGGAGTTTTTTGGTCTCAGCTTGCTAACGGAACATTCACTTTCTACCCCATGGAATCAAAGAATTTTAGAACTGGAAGCTTGGAAGTCCTTTATCCAGCTGCACATTCGTTCATTCATTCATTCATTTATTGTTGTTCAAGTACAGTTGTCTCCATTTTCTCCCCACCACTCCCCCAGCACGCCCTCGCCCCACCCATTCCCCAACTGCACATTTTTTGATAGGAGGAACCTCTTACCTTATGCAGCAATTCCTATTTTATCTCATTAGCAACTCTTCTTTTTCTGAATATTTCTCCCTCCCCACCCTCTCCCTTTTTGTCTCTCTCTCTCTCTCTCTCTCTCTGTCTCACACACACACACACACACACACACACACACACACACAGAGGCCTTTTCCATAGGGAGGCAATCCGTGTTTAGCTCATTTCCTGGCTCCATTTGTTGTGTCTGGGGTAACACAACACCAACCCCGTGTTCTTCTTTAGTGGGACTCCTGTAGGATCCCTGCGTCACGTTGCCTGCGAAGGCTGCTCAGCATTGTCCTGCCCATAGGTGTGCAATTGACAAGGACTGGATGATGTTATCTGACTCCAAATCTGAGTGACCCAGAAAGCGTGTGGGAGGCCTCCTGTTCTCTTTTATTGTGCTTTCAATTTTGTTTGTAAAGCGAATACTCGTTTCATTTTAATCTTGTCAGTTCTGAGGATTAATTAGGATGCATATAAAGTCATACCTGTGTGCTGGTTGTAAAGTCATCTTTCCAGGAAAGAATGCAAGTGGTATTGACAAAAGCAATTAAATTGGTACACATCTTAAATAAGTTTACAGAGTTTTTTTTTTATAACTCAGAATTGTGTGGTACATGTGTTTCCATTTTACTTTGCTATTTAAAAAGAAACACTTGATCCTGGCTTTATGATATATTATTTATTATGATGATTAAAATAACAGGGTTTTTAAAAAATCATTTCACTGGTAAATGGAACAGGAACCTTATGGCCTTGGGTTACAAAAGACAATGAATTGTCCCCACAAACCTTTCAAGTTTAATTAACTTTCAAACAAATACGAAGTTCTAGTTTCCTTTTCTCTTTTTTATTACACTGCATTTTTTTCTTTTGATTATGTGAGGAGCGAGATAAGGCGGCAGAACTGCTTTCTCGTTCACTCTGTTTACTGCATATGATACAGCAGCCAATTCAATCAAAAGGGAAATAGGAAAATAACTACTCTATTTGTGCCTTGTAAGCGGTTTGTAAAGTCCCCTCTAGTCCCTATGATTTAATGTTAGCTTCTCTCCTTGCAGACTTCTAAAATGAAATTAAAAAGTGGTGCAAACGGCATTTTAAAACCACACACAAATACTGTGTGGGGATGAACCTAGCAAATTGAAGACTCACAGCATTGCAGGCAGTCATTTGATTCAGTGCTGCTGAGAATGCAAGAGGAAAGGAAGCGGGGTGGGGAGGGGATCCTGAGAAAGTTCTAGGTCATTCAAAGGCCTCTGATGGCTTGCCCATGTTGGGGGTCAGTTGGGGTGGGGAGTGGAGGGGTTGCATTGGTGTTTATAGCAGAGCTTTCCCTATTATGTGTGGTAAATGTGTTTGTAAAACATTGTCACTGAATTACTCTTTACCTCTGTCTAAGCCCTAGAGTGGCCCTGGGACTTGCTAATGGGGAAAGGAGAGGGAGGTGAGGGTGTGGAGGGCCTTCCTAGAAAAGGGGGTGGCGCCATGGCCGGGTGGCTCAGTTGGTTGCAGTGTGGTTTCAATCCCTGGTCAGGGCACATACATAGATTGAGGGTTGGATCCCCGGTAGGGGGCACATATGGGAGGCAGAGGATGGATGTTTCTCATATCGATGTTTTTTTTTCTCCTCTCTCTCTGTCTACCTTCCTCTCTCTCTAAAATCAATAATTACAGAGAGAGAGAAAAAAAAGAAAGAAAGAAAGAAAAGAAAAGGGGGTTGGCACCACGAAGAGGAAAGAGCATTTGGACTGGCAGTCAGGAACTTGAGTCCTGTTCTTGGTCCTTCTGTCTTCAGACCCTGTGACCTTGGACAAGTCACCTGATCTCTCTAACCTGTGCTTCCTATGCTGCAAAATACAGGTTCGGACTGAATCTGATTTTCCAACCAAATTCCCCAAGCCTCCATTAAGCCATCTTAGAGGTGGTCCCTGCCTTCCAAAGAAAGCAACCTCAGTTTCCTCTTCTGTATTTATGCTTCTGCAAGCTGTTGTTTGAACGAAGCAGTCACTAGAAGGTGTTTGAAAACTCCTAGAAGGCCAGGCCTTAAAGATCTCTGGTTCTTACGTTCTAGTTGTCTATAATGCTAACACCCAGCCCAAGCTGAATCTGACAGGGATCAAGAAACACCCATTATTCCAGCCTCTCTCCTCATTCTCAGGAAACATCAGGGACATGTTGTCTTTAGCATCAGAAATACACTCATTCATGAACTTGAAGCTACAGTAGGGAAAGGAGCCCATGTTTATAGGATTTTAGCCTCCAACTCCAGGAATATTTCACTCTTATTGGATGTAGTTTCTCTCGGCTCTGAAATTAGGCCATTTCAAGTGGCCCGGGAGCCCTGTGATTCTGAGGGCAGCTGCAGCCTCCATCACGTGGCCCCTGTCATCTCCCCACAGCTGCTCTCAGGTCGCTGAGCCCCGTACCTTTGCTCAGTGACATGGAGGTTAAGGCAGTAACAACCACTTATCACCTGCAAGTTGGGATTCCGAGAGCTGGGCCTCTCCCAGGGGCGCTTGCTAGTTCATATTAAGCTAGCCTTTCTCCCTGATGGCAAATTATCACCTGTCTGTGCCCTGTCTTGGGAATCTTTTTCTTTTTGTCCTTGATAATTTGCCTTCCCCTGCCCTAGACTGTCCTCCATCTCTTTTGAAATCCTAGTACAACTCCTTTTGTGTTGTCAGGAGTGAACACTTGGGGAGTAGGCCTTCAGTTTCCCTGCTGTTGCAAGCAAATATAATGCCTTTGTTACTTGTCCCAAGGTGAACACCTAAGTCTGCAAGGAGAGGTTTGGCAGAGGAAACCATCATGAAAGAACTATTTTAATTGAAGAATGTGTAGCCGGAGACTCAGGGGTGTTGAACAATTTAATTAATGTTTATTAGAAATGAAGACTTGTTATTTAAAAATGAAAATGTAAACCTCCTGTCTCCATATCCATTTCTCCATCATGTCATTGTTCCTTTCACCCACTTTTTAATTTAGCAGACTTTTACTGTGTTCCCACGATGAGACCAGACACCCTGTAAATCACGGGGCTGACGGAGATGAGTGCGACTCAGGCCTTGCCCCTGAGCGCTGGTGGTGGCTGGGCTCAGGAGAGCGCTAAGCAGATGGCAATAGCCCAGGGTGCTCAGTGCTCTCTGGGGAAGGTCTGGGAACAGGGAGTGCTCAGGCGGGGCAGCCCTGTGCCCTTGGCTAGGACAGGACGGAATTCTTGCAGGAGGTACCCCAGGGCCTGGGTCTTAAAGGGCGACCTACAGGTGGCCCAGAATGGAGGAGGTGGAGAGAAAGAATTGGGTTTAAGGTGAGCAGGGGCTGGTGAGTTTGGTCAAGTGTGGGAGCTCAGCATATTTGGAGCAGACTGTGAGGGAGGGCTGGGTAAGGAGGAAGGAGCAGGAGTCTGCACAGGGATGGGACTGGGAAGGGCCCTGAATACTTTAATAATGTGCTTGTCAGTTTGGATTTTACCCTGAATGGATGGGATTCCACAGCAGAATTTTAGGCAGATTGGGCAGGAGGGCTGCAAGGCTGTTTAGCATCAAAGTTACAAGTAAGGGCTCTGGATCTGGGTGACCGATGCTTGAATCCTGCCTACGCCACATTCCAGCTGTGGGCAAGTGACTTAACTGGGTTGCCTCATCTTTTTTTAATTTTTTAAAAAAAAATTTTATTAATTTATTTTTAGACAGAGGGGAAGGGAGGGAGAAAGAGAGGGAGAGAAACATCAATGTGTGATTGCCTCTTGAGTACCGCCTGCTGGGAACCTGGCCCACAACCCAGGCATGGGCCCTAGACTGGGAATCGAACTGGCAACCCTTTGGTTCACAGGCTGGCACTCAGTCCACTGAGCCATATCAGCCAGGGTGGGTTACCTCATCTTTAAAATAGGATTAAAAATCCTACCTGTGTTCTGGGGTCTTGCGAGGAATAAATAAATAAATTTACCTTAAGGCTCTTATAAAAATAAGTCCGTAGTAAGCACTTATTAAAATTTAGTTATCCTTTTTGGAGGATGGGGAATATCATATTTTCTAAGAGCAACCTCCTTGGACTGTATATCAGTTAGCTATTGCCATAATAATGTCATGTAAAAAACACTCTAAAATACAGCTTAGAACAGCGATTTTCAACTTTTTCATCTCATGGCACACATAAACTAATTACTAAAATTCTGTGGCTCACCAAAAAATGTTTTATACTTTTTGCCAGCCTGACAAAAAAATAGGTATAATTTTGGTTCATTCACACCAGACAGCTGTTGTTGCATTGGCTGTTGTCATTTTTTTTAATTTAACAATCTAAGGGAAAAGAGATCAGCATCCCTGAATAAATAGTCAGGTGTTTCATGTTTTAAAAATCCTTGTAGCACACCAGTTGAAAATCACTGGCTTAGAACAGCAATGATTTATTATGGCTCCTGCAGTTGTGGGTTGGCTGGGGCTTGGCTGACCTAGACTGGACTTGACGGAGCAGGCGTGTTCAAGTTGTGACCGGACTGGGCATGCAGTGTGGATTGACCCGAGGGCAGTTCTTCCAAAGGCAATGGCAGAGCTGGAAGGTGTAAGAGGAAACCTGTAAGACTTAAGGCCTAACCTCCCTCCAGCCAGAGCAAGTCACCGGAAAACCCAGGAACAAGGGGCAGGGAAATACAGAGATCCCCATTAGTGGGAGGAGCTTCAGAGTCACTTGGTGAACGGCATGAACACAGGCAGGGTTGAAGGATGGCAGCCAAAAATGTGAGGTGTCACAGGCTACACTAGTCTGTTCTGCAAGTGCAACTTTCACTTCGAAGAGAAAGCTTCCGTGAGGGGCAGAGGCAGCATTCAGCATGGGCGAGCCTAAACCCTGGGCATCTGCCTTCGGGCAGTGACCTTCCGGCACTGGCCCCAGCTGTGATGTTTAGGTCTTGCAAATGCCTGTTTCTCCTGCTTCTCAGAGTCTCTGGGGGAAACTGCACATTTTAGGGGAAAACGCATTGGTGTGGGTTTGAATGTAGACTCTGTGGAATGGAATAGGGTAATACTCGCCAGTGCTTCTTGTGGGACAGATTGGAGAGGAGCCGGGCTGTTCCTGCAGGAATGCTCGGTCGCTTCGCTCTCGGACTTACCGGGCTGCGCTGACATTTCTTGAACATGGTTTGCAGCAGGTGTGAACTGCCCTGATAAGGCTTACTGTTTAGACCCAAGAATAAAGTATGTGTTTGTTTACATGTGTTTTTAGATTCGTTTCTCCCAATACAGTGGAAGGAACTGCATTCTTTCTGGGTTCGCGGCATTTGCCTTCTACTCTCTGGGAACCTCCTGTGAGGTGTGCCTGGCTCTCCCGTGGACACCCCTAGGCAAATGCCGCGAGAGGGGAGGGAGGTTCGAGAGGGGAGGGAGAGACAACCTGGTTAGTATATATTAGTATGTAACTCTGCGATCTCTGCCCAGGCTCCCCTGGGTTTGGGAGTAGGATGGGGACAGCGATGGAAGGAGCCAACTATGATCACTTTGCCAGCATGCAAGATAATCTCTCCTCCACCCTGGTCTCCTTATGCCACGGTGACAAACGTATCCATTCTTCTGCAACAGAAAAGAGAGCAGGGAAAGGATGGACATTCTTATAAGTTAGGCTTTTCTATTTCATGTGTGAGTATAGGATATTATGAAATGAAATATTTAATTTCTTAACATGCTTGTTCTTTGTTAGGCTACAAAATTAAGCAAGAGCTCTACAGTTACCCTTAATAATTAAGTATAATATTAAGTTGAGCAGTTGTTTTGGAAATGGGGAGGAAATACATTCTAGAATTTTTTGGTAGCAGAAGCAGCACTGGAAGTAACAGGTAAAGCATTTATTTATAAGCTGCTCAGTAAATGGCAGCATTGCTGATGACAGTGCTCTCTCTAGTTCATTTATTGTTGGCGGGGATTACAAGGCTGAAGACTCCGTCAGCTGCCTTGCTCCAGAGGAAGTTCCCTCAGCATGCCCCCTCCGCCTGCAAAGAAAGCAACAGGGAAATGAACCCAGAAAAGCTCAGGTTCTGAAACCAGGCCAAGTATATACCTCAGAAGTTACAATTTTTTTTCCTTAAAGTCGTTGCTTCTAAAAGGCACAATTCAAAATAGTCACTGCAAGAATAGACATGCTGAAATCCTAATGGTGCAATTCTATTTTGTTGAGTCAAAAAATTGGGCTGGGTAATGACGAGTGGTAGCTATGCAAATGCAGGGAAAGATTATCACATCTTGTGCTTCAGGGGGAGTTGATTGCAGAAACCTGTCCATACTACTTAGTAGGGAGGATTAAGTCAGATGAAAGCTTTCAGTGATATGTGTTCTTTTTATTTTTCCTTAAGCACCGTTTATGGCTGATATACTAAAATAGTGATTCCATTGGCAGCCTTTAGGTGTTCACTGTGGGCAAGGCTTAGCAAAGAAGATCGCAGATGGGTCCTTCTCCCTCCTCTCCCCTCGCCTCTCCTTTCCTTCCTTCATCAATAAACACAACCTTTGCTTTCCAGGAGCCTAAATCTTAATGGGAATGGCAAGATGCAAATATTAGAAACTGAAAAAACAAATGCAAGTTTATATGGTACATATTGTATATGGTAGATTTCTAATATATCTGGAGGAAAAACATCAGTAGAGTAAAAATGATGGTTGTAAATCTTGATTTAATGAAACAATGATTCTTCAACTTCTTTTAGATTTTTCAGGCCAAGTGATGTTATTTCCAGGTGTGTCAGGGTTAGAATAACATTGCCACCCAAGAAGTAGCCCCTCCCCATCAAAATAAGCAGAGAATTCAAATAGTAATTGGTGACTCAGCTACCATATACTTATATACCCTACAATTACTTTCTCAAAGTCTTCTACTGACGAGGAAGACTGATTTTAAACAGGAATTATTGCTTAGCTGCTCGGTGTCCATGGAAGATGACGTGGCTTGATGATGATTTGTTTCATAATCTCTTACTGAAATTTCTTACAAAACTATCATGTATATTTGGGTTTTACTTTGAGGTTCTTGCACTTTATAGTAAAAAAGTGAATTGGAATAATTTCCTAACTACGTACAACACAAAGATGCTAAACTTTTCAAAATAAGGCAATGTTGAAGAATTGTTTAATAGATTTTTAAAATAAATCATTTGGACATAATATCAATTTGGGACCCACCAAACATACCATATTCCAAAAATAAACTCCAAAGCACTGAATATTGCAAATCAAATTATAGGAAAACTAGCAGAAAATATTAGGTCTGCACAGAATTAAGAATTCTTATGGCTTTAAAACAAGACAAGCAACCAGTGAAGAAAAAAAATGAACAGATTTAATATATATTAACATTTAAAACTTCTATACAAGTGAGGAGACAAGAGACTGGGAAAATATGCATTAACTCGTGACACAAATTGTTAATATGGGTTATAACTTCGATATATAGCTTACTCAGATGTATAAGTAAAGGGCTGGGGCCCTAAAAGATAGATGTAAAATATATTAGCTACCATTTATCGAATAGTTTTCTGTGCCCACATAGATATACAAAATCAGATTATGCTGTTGTCTTGTATGTAGAGTGTTTTATAACCAGTGTTTCTCACATGTCTAGACTATGTCACAAACTAGTCTTCTAAAACATGATTTTCAGTGATTGCAAAGTATTTCATTGGTAAGGAAGTACAGCCCCATTTTGCTTAAGTTGTCAGTTCTGGAGGTTAAGGTTATGGAAATGTAATTTAAAATAATTTCATACGTCAGGGTCTGTTGTTATGGGTATGGGTGTGGAAAAATACATCCCATTGAATGAAACTGAATGATTTACAAAAATGCATATTTGATACTGTTTTTTATCAACAATTTTATAGGTGGCATTTGCCACTGAAACCTGTTTTAGCAAAAGAGGAGATACCATTTGAGATCCCATGCTTTTCACAGCGTGTCATCAGTTTTCTTTAAAGGCCTTAGTAGAAGAGACATGCTAATTATCATTTCTGCAAGCATCTCTAGGACGGGGATGACTGCAGCATTATGTTAGGGCACTTTGTCATGCATCTCATTCCCTTATCTTGCTTTTATAGCAGAGGAAATAAAGGCACTAGAGAAATATCTTCGAGGCCGCACAAGTTAACAGCAGATAAACATGAGCACTGGCAGCTCTGGAATTCCCACTGTGTGTAATTAGTTCACTGCAGGCAGGAAATGACAGCATTGGGGATAAATGGCAAGAGTGTTGTTTGGGGACCTGGAGGCTGGTGGGAATTCTGTGCTCTTCTAAATGGGTAATTCAATTTGTTTCTGAGGGTTCTCACTGCACAGACTTGGAGGCCTCTCATTCAGGCATCTTCTTCCTTAGGAAACACAGGGCACCTGTAGCATTTGATGGGCTGTGCAGGTGGAGGCAATTGGGTATGACCTGAGTGATGTCTTAGGCACTGCAGTGTCTTACTGAGGTTTTATGGTGTTTCTGAGTGTGGTTTTTGTCTTTAGCTCCTGATGACCCCGAGGTGGCTCGGAGAGTGAGTTTGAGAGAGAAAAGGCAGAAACAATTTTGACTTGTAAATAGTTCACTTTCCTTCCTGCATACCGATGTTCTCAGAGTTACCTGGTAAGTGCTTGGTCAGCTTTTTTTTTTTTTTTTTTTTTGGTCTTTTTTGTCTCCTTCTGACTGATAGATACTGAATTCATGGACTGTCTCCTGTTCTTAGTGTCTAACAAAATCATGTAGCAAAAAATATGGTCTTTGTAAGCTACTGCCAGGAGATTTGATATGTTTATGGAAAATTCTAGGGAGTCCAGAAAAAGTCTACCAAGTTGGAGCCCAAGGCTGGTTCCATCGGATGCTCTAACAAACTCCTTAGGTCCTGGAACCACGACTATCTTCATTTCACAGACCCCCTTCTAAGGACATGACTAAGTCTTTAATCACCAAGGGCTGGCTAGAGAGAGATGGATTAGTGCCTTTGCTTTACAACTTTGAAAGAAGGTGGAAGTCTGAGTTAACTGTCTCTTCTGCCCAGTCTAGAATGAACTTGACATGCTTCCTGAAATAACACAGGCAAGACTCTGCTTCCTTTCCGTTGCATCGAACCCGGCTACTGAAACTGGGGGCTCTTGCTTGGCAGCTCCAGTGGCCGCCGAGAGCTTGGGGACTGGTTCCATCACCTGTGTTCTGACACACTGTCCAGGCGGTCCTGGTGCGTGCTCAAGTTTGAGAAGCACTGGTATATAACATGCGACTTCTTTAACTGTGAAACGTAGCTAGATCAGTGGTGAATGCTTCTTCCTGATCATATTTTGTATTTGTACATTTATGACCCTTAACAAAAAATTTTAGTACTTTGATATTTTAATAATTTAAATATCTTTTAAAAGTTGTTTTTTAGTATAAATTACTACATTATCATTATAAAAGCGTCAGAAAATACAGAAAAGTAAAAAGTGAAGAGCACTTTACCCTTCAAGTGCATGTATTGGTAACATTTTAAAGGTACATTTTCTTTCCGTTTTTTTTTTTACTATACATGATTTTTTTTTAAATTGTTTTTCCTGATTTGTAGAAATTATATATGATCTGTATAGAAAATCAAGAAAATAAGAAAAAGCATAAATCAGAGACTGGAAAACATCCTATATTTATTTTTAACCTTTTTTCTCATTTTTTTATTGAATTTATTGGGATGATATTGGTTCATAAAATTATATAGGTTTGAGGTCTACAGTTCTATAATACATCTGTATATTATATCGTGTGTTCACCACCCCAAATGAAGTCTCCTTCCATCACCATTTATCCTCGCTCTACGCTCTTCCACATCCGGGCACCCCCCCTTTCCCTCTGGTAATTGCCATGCTATTGTCTGTGTCTCTGAGTTGGGTTTTTTGGTTTTTTTTTGGTATATTTTATTGATTATGCTATTACAGTTGTCCCATTTTTTTCTCCCCGTTATTCCCTCCGCCCTGCACCCCATCCTATCATCCCCACACCTCTTAGTTCACATTTATATATAAATATCCTACATATTTAGGTTTGCGGGTTTTATGTATGTTATAAAGTAGGACTCCATTGTCTTTGCTTCAGTCCTTTGGTTGTAGAAGATCCTCTCGGATAAACTTTGTTTTTAGTTTTTATGCTACCTATAGGTCCTGTTTCTCTATTATTTTTTGTAATTTAAAAAGATTCCTGGTGTAATCATCAATGTCTCAAATAGTTGTTTTATAGCCAGAATGAAGAATTTATAAACTTCTTTGTGCAACTGAAAAATTAATTGACTACTCACGGCGGGACATGTTCTATATTATATATAAATCCTCTTTCCCCAGAAACTTCCTGGAGGGAAGAAAGCCTTTACTTTTGAAGGATGCATGACCACCCTCCTTTTAATTTGACTGATAGGTTGTCTTCTGGAGGGTAACGGGAGGGACTGGTTAGATTGACGATCCTTTCAGGAGGTCTGTTTTTGCTTAAATCAGTTGCTTAGAAACTTGTAGATGATTGGGGAATACCACTGTAAGGAAGCTGGTTTTGTTTCTTGAGTTCTTTGTTGAGACTGGAAAAATGCAAGACAAAATGAAATTTGATCAAAATCTCTGTGTTTTAAGATAGTTTGGGGAGAAATTGACATGTGATTTTTAACATCCATTGAATAACTGGCTTTGATATTTGAGGACAGTTGGTTGTGATTTGTCTGCAACATTTTGCCAGGCTTTGTTCTGGAATACATCATTGCCCTCGAAAACACAGACTGTATCATGTCGAGTGAAGAATTCCATGCATTTTTATGTTCATGGACTAGACTCTCCACTTCCAGTTGTTCCAAGAGAATTTGATGCAGTTTACATCATGATGTAACACAGTTCAGAATCTAAAGTAACCAATGACAATTTCCAGAGTTTCAAACTTGCCACATTTAGAGAACATGAAGAAGGATTTGATGTTATCAATACAATTCTAAAAATTCTAAGCGAAGTCCCTGAAATTTCTCTCCCTTCTCTCCTGCCTCACACTGTTCTGGATCATCTCTTCTGAAAACTCACACTTGCCCCTCCAGTCCCTTCCCTTCCGAAGGTCTGGGCTCTTCCCTCAAAGTTCTTCCTGTGTGAATCACTTTAGCCCCGTTGACTTCTTTTAGTTTTCCCCCTGATAACTTCCAAGCCAGGAGTGCCACAAAATGACCCAGCAACAGGAATTTGTCCATTTTTGTGGGTGGGGCGGTAGGTGTGGCCCTGGTAGAACCTGATAGTGAAAGATTGTGACTACTTGGCCATTAATAATAATAGCTGTTTTTTTGTCATGCAGGCTTCAGGGTATGCCCTGTAGTCTATACTTGTCTTGGCGACACAGGCTATGTTCTTAAGAACAGTGGAGTCACTGCAGTAAGTTGTATAGAATCTGTTATGAGCATTTGTTAATTAGAAACCTGTTTTTGTGGTGCATGAGTCTGGGTTGATCAGGATTGAATTGAATTGGTAGAGAGCAGGTCTCCAGGTACCCAAACCCCGCTGTGTCTTAGATCTTGGCCGATAGCATCTTGCGCATGTTGAGAAGCTGGTTGGGCAGGTCACAGGTGTGGTCTGGATTAGTCAGCTTGTCATTTAAATTTGCCAAAGATGTTAAAGCATTACACCTTTAAAAAATGTCCCTGTGATAAATTTCAGTGCTCCAGACTCCCATAATTCTGCATGTTATTCTTTTTAGCCAGCATGATGTCTGTTTATAGCTTTGTTGCACACCCAGGTGCCCATGGTGTTGGCCTGTGCTCTCTTTTGTGTTATCTGGTCCCAGTCCCATGGGTATGGAAGCTTACATTCAAAGCCACAAATAGCTTTCATTTTTATTAATAGAAGCTTAGGGTTTTTCCCTAGGCAAATATGTTGGTTTGCTACATAACCTTCTTTTTTTTTTGGTAGGGGGGCAGGTTGTTTGCTTGAAATATGGAGACATAAATTCTTGGAGAAATAACCACTGGAGAGTTTTGAGTAAATGAAAATTTGGTAAATATGTGGTCTTTCTGTGCTGGATAAAAAGGCTTATGTTTTTGAAGGAAGGTTCTCTATGGTCTTGCGTCCTGCTCCTCTTAGATCATATTTCTTGCCTCTCTCCCCGTGAACATTAGGTTCCAGCCACACTGGGCTCCTTGACATTCCCCAACATGCCAGCCATGGTCTGCCACAGGACATTTGCACAGAAGTCTTCCCTGCCCGGAATGCTCTTTACCATTTATCTGCAAGGCTGGCTCCCACTCCCCTGAGACTGAAATGTGAATTCTTGCTGAGAGTGTTCTTGGCTACCCACCTGTAATTTCGGTCTCTCTCTTTGGCCCTGCGACATTTCATATTCTGCTCTCCTAATTTGTTTTTTGCTTTTTGTTTTTCTCTTCTCCTTAGCACTTAGCACAGAGTACAACTTTTTCTTATTTAACTTGTTGCTATCTGTCTCTCACTGAACTACAGCCTTCCTTAGGACATAGTAGTGTTTATTTCCTCTTGTATTCCCAGTGGCTAGAATAGTGTCTGGACCGTCATATAAATAATCTGTCATCATACAGTGCCTGATAAATAACAACTGGACGGAAGGAAGAAAGGTTCTGGGTGACTCTTGCTTGGCTCCTACCTGTCATAATTGACCTCCACATTTGAGACAACCCAGTGAGCTATCAATTAGCCCGCTCCCTTACCAGAGAAGAGTCTGTGAGTTTGAGGTGAATTTCGAGGCTCCTGGGTCCTGGCAGGTTTCATGGTCCGTAATCACGGGAAGTAAACTCTCGTTAGTATTTGGTCGAGAGAGGCCTGTTCTGTGATACCAGTAAACGCCTCTCTAAACAGTTCTGCTATTTCATACATTTCCAAGAAGTCAACAGGTAGCCTGATTGATTTTTGGGAGGGTAAAGACCGCATATTTGCTCTGGGATAGGTAATAGGTAAATGCAGCCTGTGGTACTGAGATTCCATTTTCTTTTGTCCGTGGCTAAGGGGTGTGTGACTGACTTATCATTTGATCCCCCACTTGGCATTGGCTGTAGCGATAGGTGAGGGTGCGAGGAGAGGGGTCTTACCTAGTGATAAGATGGTGGGAATGTGAAACTCGGTCTGGCAGGGCCTGCCCAGCATTTCGCTGAGTCTATGGCAATATTTAATTACCTGTGCAAACATTCTATTCAAGATAAGACTATAACAGTTGCCTCGGGAAAAATTCTTTTGAGTCAATATTTGTTTGATCTTTTTTATGTAGTATTTTGGCTCTGCTATTCATGTTATCACAAAGTTCCTATAACAAATGTCATTTTCAGGGATTTGCTGTGTTTGCACACCAGGTCAGCTTTGGAAGAGGTGAGGATTGCAATCACTGTTTAAATAGAAGGTATAAGGGGCTTCAAATGAATCTTTAAAATAAAAATCCTTTGTTTCAATCACTTGACAAGTAATTATTAAAAGCCTGTGTTAAGTACTCTGGGGGATTCCAAAATATAGGATAAGCTCCTTGCCCTCAATTTGCTAGTAATTTAGCTGTAGAAATAAGATTTTATTCAGTATATGAGATACAAGATACACATACTAAATAATAATAATGGCTACAATTTAATGATACTTAGCAGAACTAAGCACTGTCCTAGTGCTTTTCTAAGGAGGAACGAACTCATTTAATCCTTCCAGTAGCCCAGTGAGGCTGGTGCTGTTGGTTAGTGCAAAGTTTGCATAGAATGCACAATACTGTGGGCGTGTGCAGCGAGGGGGCAGCAGGAAGTAAAGAAACGTAAAGGAGCCGTGACCAGTGTGGCTCAGCTGGTTGGGCGTCACCCAGCAAAGCAAAAGGTCACCGGTTCCATTTCCATCTCTCTAAAAATAAAAATAAATAAAATCTTTTTTTTTTTTTTGAAGAGAGACATAAAGGAGAACTTTAAGGAGGAGGACTCTTCACTCCTGATTTTAAAGATTGGGGAGCAAATCGCAGTGTAATGGGAAGAAAGAAAAGGACCTAACAGGCATTTGTTGTTTTTGGCTGTAATATCCCTTTTTTTCCTCCCTGTAAGGTTGTTCTATCCTTCCTAGACCCTCAACACATGTGCTTCTGGTGAAGGAGACAATAAACAAATATATAAGTAAAACATGCAGAATGTCAATGTGATAAGTGATTTGAAGAAAAATAAATACAGGAAAAAGTGCTCAGGTGGTAGAGGAGAGGATTTGTCATTTTAAATAGGTTGGTCATGGAAGGCTAACTGAGACATTTGAGTGAAGATTGAAGGAGGAGAGAGAAAGAGCTGTGGAGGTACCTATGGGAAGAGCCTTCTAGGCAGAAGGAATGGCAAGTGCAAAGGCCCTGGGGTGGCAACATACCTAGTTAGTTTAAGGAACATCAGAAAGGCCAGAGAGGCTGGAGAACAGTGAGCAGGGAGGAGAATGGTTGCAGGTGATGTCTTTGGGGGCAATGCATACCCAGGCACTGCTGATTTTGATGATGATGATGGTGGTGGTGGTGGTGGTGGTGGTGGTGATAGAGGATGGGCTGTTGGGAGTTTTTAAGTGAGTGGAATGGCCGTTTGGCAGCTGTAACTGCTTTCTCCAGCCCTGAGCAGCTGCAGCCCCTCTTGGGTTTCACTGGCAGCCCCTGCCCAGTAGCTCTCAGGTCTTGATCTGTTTCTAACATGGGCAAACGGACCTTGGCAGCTTCACACCCATCACCTGGCAGGTAGGAAACTTACACAGCTCAGCCTCTGGGTGAGAGCACGCATGTGAGCTGAGTGACGCCCTTGCCTCAACCCTCACAATATTTTCTTGGCCTGTAATTTTGAGTGTGTTCGATTTCCTGCTTGGCATTGACGTTCCTGCTGGGACTGCAGCCCTCTTGGCCGGGCCCTGCCTGGTTCTCACCGTGCTCCCTGCCAAGCCAAACCTGTGTTGCTGGGAATCGGTGCTGGTTCGGGGCTGTATCTATAGCTGTTTGGGACTCTGTGCCAAGTGGAGAGTTAGGGAGATCCGCTGAGCTGCTAGGCCCCCTTTTCCTCACTCCAGTGTTTTTGGTTATCTTCCTCCCACTGCCGGATCTCCTGGGATAACAGACACCGGGACTGGAATTGGGCACTGCTGACTGTGCTTCTTCAGACACACGTGCTGGACTGTCGCCAGCACTCCTCCGGGCAGGGCTATGATGTGTGGATTCCCTCTGGCTCGGGTTTCTGTCTCTGATCCTTTCACCCACGTAGCTGAGGCACTCAGCTATAAGCACAGGCTGTACCAGAGAGGGAGAGATGGGCGCCTGGGTTGGGGGCTTGAAGACCCGGCCAGGGCACTGGCAGCACGAGTTGCAGAGGGCAGAGGGGCACACGGGGAAAGAAGCCTCGCCAGAATGTGGTGGTCTGCTCTGTGGTAACTCAATACAAGGCAGAACCAGAACAAGCGGTTTAGAGGTTTACGCATGAATGTCAATTTAGAAGTTGCAAATGTACCTCCTGCTTTCAGAGTCTTATAGCTGAGTCATGACCAAGTTATGTAAGGAAGAATGTGTCTGCCATGGAGACCCTGTGAGGGTCCAGGTGGGGCTGGGCCGATATGGGTAAAGACTAGGTGGGTTAGGGTTAGGGTTAAGTGATGACACACCCGTGCACACCATGCACACTCACACACATTCTCAACCAGACCCTCCCTTGGTTCCTGTTTTCAGTTGCAGTTACTTCTATATACGTAGATCTAAAACACCAGTTTGAATGCTGTTAATAGGAACGAGAGTGCAAATCGGCTTGATCCTCAAATTTATAGACTATAATTTGAAATAATACGAAGTTCTCTGCAGGTTTCTCCTGTTTGCAGCAGGAGGAACCTGACTTATTAGGGGTGCATGTAGAAGCTTTTTCGAATCTTCTATGAATCAGGGTGTGCTGTTGGGCATTTCCAGTGCCAGAGAAGAGCAATCATGCTAAGAACTGTTATTATGACATATAATATTGGCATGATCCTAGAAGGCGTTTAAACTAAGAGATATTTCCTTTTTTGAAGAAAAGTGCTAACTTATTTAAGGTTAAAAAAAAAGCTCTAGGACTTACTTTCTTGGGAAATGGATTAATTCGAATTAACATTTATTGAGCTTCCAGAATATCCTATGAATTGCTTTAAAATTTTAAAATACAATGTATTTTCTGAATAGGTAATTCACTCATGTGGTTCAACATTGAAAAGCTGCAAAAGACAGTGAAAATCCTCTCTTCCCTCCTCTAGTTGGTCCTTTCCTTCCTCAAGACAGCTCATGTTACCAGTTTCTGATAGATTTTGTTAATAGTCAATATAATTGCTCAATCAGAGTCAATAATATGGAAAAACAAGATGTCTTTTCTCTCTTTAATGACCTTGTAGTTAATAAAACAAACCGATCCAATCATTTATCGCTGTAGTTTGAAAACAAATCTAGTGATTACAAAATTCTTAGATGCCGAAGTCCTTAGACTAGCAGCAGTG
>PVJD01010783.1:0-50977 GCA_004026545.1 Mormoops blainvillei
TTTCCATTTGTCCCCTTATACCTCCTCCCCCCTGCAATGACCACACTGTTGTCCATGTCCACAAGTCCTTTCTCCTGTTTGCTCGATCCCTCTATCCCCAACCCCTCCCCACCAGAGCTGTCAGCCTGCTCCCTGGGAGTCTGTCTCTGTTTTGCCTGTTGTTCAGTTTGTTCATTAGATTCCACACATGAGTGAAAACATATGGTATTTGTCTTTCTCTGACTGGCTTATTTCACTTAGTATAATGTTCTCTGGGTCCATTAGTGCTATTACAAAGTGTAATTTTTTTTCTTTTTTATGGCCAAATAACATTCCATTGAGTGAATATTCTGTATTTGTTTTATCCACTCATCAACTGATGGACTCTTGGGCTGCTTCCATATCTTGGTGATTATAAATAATGCTGCAATGAATATAAGGGTGCCTATGTTCTTTCAAATTAGTGTTTTGGATTTCTTCAAATGAATTGCCAAGAAGTGGAATTGCTGGCTCAAAAGGCAAATCCATTTTTAGTTTTTGAGATATCTCCACAAGGTTTTCCACAGTGGCTACAACAACTGTGTTCCCACCAATAGTGCAAAAGAGCACTCCTTTCTCCACATCCTCGCCAGCACTCATTTGTTGATTTATTGATGAGAGCCCTTCTGACAGGTGATATCTCATTGTAGTTTCAATTTGCATTTCTCTGATTATTAGTGGTGTTGAGTATCTTTTAATATGTCTATGGATCATCTGTATGTCTTCTTTGGAGAAGTGCCTATTCAGGTCCTTTGCCCATTTTTAATGGGATTGCTTGTTTTTTTTTTGTTTTTTTGTTTTTGTTTTTTTTTTGTATTGAGTTCCATAAGTTCTTTATAAATTTTGGATATTGACCCCTTATCAGATGTATTGGTAAATAAGTGCTTCTATTCAGTTTTTTGTATTTTTATTTTGTTGATGGCTTCCTTTGCAGTGTGAAAACCTTTTATTTTGATGTATTCCCATTTGTTCATTTTTTCTTTTGTGTCCCTTGCCTGAGGAAATACATCAACTAAAATATTGTTATGAGCAATGTCCAAGATCTTGCTGCCTATGTTTTCTTCTACAATTTTTATGGTTTGGGGTCTAACATTTAAGTCTTTGATCCATTTTTGAATTTATTATTGTGTGTAGTATAAGCAGGTGGTCCAGTTTCATTTTGCTGCATATATCTATCCAATTTTCCCAACATCATTTATTGAATAAACTATCTTTAGCCCATTGTATGTGCTTGCTTCCCCTGTCAAGTATTAATTGACTATAAAGGTGTGGGTTTATTTCTGGACTCTGTATTCCGTTCCAAAGATCTATGTGTCTATTTTTATGCCAGCATCATGCTGTTGTGGTTACAGTGACCTTATAGTATAGTTTTATATTAGGTAGTATGATTCTTCCAGCTTTGTTCTCTCTCAAGATTTCTGTTGTTATTTAGGACCTTCCATGGTTCTATATAAATATTTTTTGGCAAATGTATGTATACATTTATTACATTTCTATATTACAGATTTCCTATTTATATATTTTATTATATAGATTTTATTTTTAAAATTTTATTGTTGTTCAAGTAGTTTTGTCCATTTTCCCCCATCACCCTCCCTCCCCCAACCTTGACTTTGTCCACGAGTCCCCACATATGTTCCTTGACCACCCTTCCCCTGTTTATCCCCATTTTCCCCTTCCCCTCTCCTCTGTTTGATGTCAGCTTATTCTTCACTTCAATGTCTCCAGTTACATTTAACTTGCTTGTTTGTTTTGTTGATTATATAAATTTTTGAAATATTTGTTCTAGTTCTGTGAAATATGTCACTGGTATCTTGATAGGAATTGCATTGATTCTATAGATTGCTTTGGGTAGTATGAACATTTTAACAAACATTCTGAAAAGAACTACCACTTCCCCTTCTTAAACTACTTCAAAAATTTCAAGAGCAGGGACAATGCTCAAGCTCATTTTATGAGGCCAGCATTATCCTAATTCCAAAACCAGATAAAGACACTACAAAAAAGGAAATTATAGGCCAATATCCCTGATGAACATAGATGCTAAAATCCTCAACAAAATATTAGCAAACCAAATACAGCAATGCATCAAATGGATCATATGCCATGATCAAGTGGATTTATTTCAGGAATGCAAGGTTAGTAAAACATTTGCAAATCAATAAATATAATATACCACATAAACAAAACGAAGGATAAAAACCACATTATCATATCAATAGATGCAGAAACAGCAGTTGATAAAACCCATTTATGATAAAAACTCTCAGTAAAGTGGGAATAGAGAGAATATCCCTAAACATACTAAAGGCCATAGTGTGACAAACCCACTGCCAGCATCATACTCAATGGGGAAAAACTAGAAGCATTGTCCTTCAAATTGGGAACAAGGCAAGGATATCCTTGCTTTCACCTCTCTTATTCAGCATAGTACTGGAAATCCTAGCCAAAACAATCAGAGAGGAAGAAGAAATAAAATACATTCGAATTGGAAAGGAAAAAATAAAACTGTCTTTATTTACAGATGACCTGATATTGTGCATAGAGAACCTAAAGACTGCACCAAGAAAATACTAGAAGTGATAAATTAACCCAGCAAAATAGCAAGATACAAAATTAATACCCAGAAACCAGTTGTATTTTTATATGCTAATAATGAGCTATCAGAAAGAGAAATTAAGAAAACAATCACATTCACAGTTGCTTCCAAAAGAACAAAATATCTAGGAATAAATCTTACTAAGGCTGTAAAAACCTGTACTCAGAAAATTATGGGACACTGTAGAAAGAAACTGAAGATACAAATAAGGGGAAGCACATACCGTGTTCATGGATAGGAATAATTAAATGCCACTTTTTCCATGCAATTTCCCAGAGCCTCTGTAGATAGATGTTATTTATCCCTCCTTTGAGTTCTCTGGGAACAGCAGTTTTACCTTCCTCTTCACACTATCACTCTGTGTTATACTAGAGAATTAGTGTAATCATTTAAGTCTCTAACATTCCACTAGATCATAACTTCTAAAGATCAAGTATTATGTCTTATTTACTTTTCTTTATATTATCAATTTATTAAATAAGTCTTTAATAAAAGCTTGCCCCATTTTACATTAAACAGATCAAAATGAAGTAATTGGAGCCCCTGCTTTTAATTTTATTTCATCTTGAAATATTTCTCTGACATTTCTCCAAAAAAGGTTTATACTCTTCTTCAGCATATTTGTCTATTAAGTCAACAGTTTCAACTTATATTTGAAAAGTAGAAGGTAACGCTCCAGGTCCAAACAGAATTTATAGTCTTTAGTAAGATTTGATTCTAAGAGAATTGTCTGTCTTATCTGTCCTACCATAAAGAAATGGAGTATCAGTAAAAAAACTAGTCGTTTATTTCATTTTAAACAGTTAAAGAATATTATCAGTAATTGGTTCCTCTGTTTCCCTTTAAAGCACCTAATGTCTTTTGCACCTAATGTGCAAATAATTTTAAAATTAAATTTAGTTATCCTTCTAATCAGACAACATGCGTTCTTCGGACTACTGTGTTCCTGGGTTCAGTGTAGTGGATATTCATGGCGGTTCTCCAAGTATGTATTTGGGAAGAGGTTATTGACAAGGAGGCCCGCAACATATGTGAACAACTGAAGTGCAAGGTTCGATTGGGCATCTAAATACTTTTGGTTTGTGCTCAGATACGGTGCAGCTTCACCAGTGAACTCAAGGGAAGCAGAATGGATATTTGGCACATTCTTTTCAAATCTGCTTCATAGCATTTATCGCGTGTAGACACTGACAATCTTTGAATATTTTTAAGTGAGGAATCCTTAGTGTACACAAACATAGGGAATTTAACAAGTGAGCTGATTTTTTTAAAAATGTCAAACTAATAAGAACATCCTCTGATACAAGTACATAGGGAAAAAAATCATCTTGACAATCTGATTCCTTTCCATTCTCTTAAACCAAGGTGATATTCCCCTCCTAGAAGAACCCTGGTTATGTGTGTTGAAAACTCCTTAGAAATCCTCCTCTACATTCCTTATTAGGTCAAATATGTTTTCTCTCTATACTGAAATAAAATTTGGAGCTTATACTTTGTTTTTTCCACTTTTTGACATGATAGTTTAATAAATACATGCTCAATTTTGTTGATTTTTATTTTTCAGTTTGCTTTTGATATAATCAGATACAGATTTATAGCATTTTAAAAAATATTGTGGGACTTGAAACTAAAATTATAAAGCACTGAAGGTCAAGATAAGTTAGGGGATGCACTAGATCTCATAAACTCTAGAAACCTTTTTTCTCACTTTACTAGTCCTTGGAAGTAAACAATGCTCACTTACAAGAATCAAGCTCAGCAGAATATAGATAATACTATGTCTTACATAGAGATATTTTATATGTACAAAACTGTTAATATATATTATTAATTTAACCAGTATTATATCATATGTATACATCAAGTTTACTTTTCCCTTAAACTCAGGACCTTAATAAAGCCAAGTAAAATATGATTGAAAAGTTGTGAAGTTGTATGAACAAATAAAGAGCTTATGAATAAATATGGTTATATATATATGAAATGTATGGTTATATATATATATATACGCACACATATATTACTATTAACATGTAGCCCAGTAAAAAGGCATGAACCAGGAATCACAAAATTGTCTTCAGTCTTCTCTCTGAAATAACTAGCCACGTGAGCTAACTCACGTTATTTCCTCCATGATCAAATACATATAAAAATTCAGGTTTTTATGAGATCCAATTGAGATTTTGAATCTAAAAACTTTTTTAAAAAAATAAGCCTTTGTACGATGGAAATTCAGGTGGAGGGATCAAACTGAATTACAGAATAGAGAAGAAAATTAGGCAGCTGGTAGGAAGTGAATGGATAGAACATTCACAAACGTCTCCAGTAACTAATTATCTTCTCACACAACTGAATTACAACATGGTATTTTTAAATAAATCTTTCCTGTACCTAGTCTTTTTTTGGAGGTTAGTCAACAGAGACTGATTACAATGTGTAAAAATAATAGCAGTGATGCAGTTGAGCTCATGTAAGGACTAAAACCCTAAACAGATGATGGGGAGAAGGTGACTATTGGAAATATTGAGGAGGTCCTTTCAGTTCTGGAAACATTTCCTAAAATTCCTTGAGCTTATTTTTTCTTTAAAAACTCAAGACCATATAAAGCAAAGTAAGCTGTTATTGAAAAGACAGAGTTGCTTTAACAAATAAAGAGCTTTTGAAAAAAGCATAAGTGGCTGATTCTGAAAAATATGTAGCTACGGTCATACCATGAATCTCAAGCTAATTTCTACTGTTCTTTTAAAAATGCATAGCTTATGTTTTATTTTATTTTTTCCATTACCATTAATCCCTCGTATACCTTCTTCCAACCCCAGCCATGTCCCTCACTCCTGCAATCACCACACTGTTTTATGTGTCCATTAGTTCTTTTTCTGTTTTGCTCAATCTTGCCAGAGCAGACCTACTATCTTTGAAAAATATTTCTAAAGCAAGGAGTCACCAAGGTTATCTCTGGTCAAGTCCCAACCTAAAATTTTTCCTTCTCTTGTTATTCTGGCCTCTCCCTGCAAGTATAAATTATTTCTGATTATTGTTTCACATCAGTATCCATGTAATAATATTTTTAGTTTCTGACTGTAATTAATCAAAAGTCAATATTTTAAGTATAAAGTCTTTTTGCATCATCTCGGCATAGATTGATACATATTCCTCCTATCACTCAATGGCTTTATGGTTTTGTCTGTTCTTCTCTGTCATCACACTAACATCCAGGGGGCAAAAAAAGAAAGAAAGAATTTCGAATTGGAAGTGAACAATCCTTTTAAATGTGTGCATAATTGTCAACTGTTCTTGCCCATGAACTGTGTCAGGGAACCTATTAGAAATGCCCTGGCTTAGGCAGAACACAAACACCTTTGGAAATGAATGCCATCTACACCAGGGTCCTCCATTACTGACCAACCACATCTTCTCCCCTACGTGTGTATCTCCCATTAGAAACTACTTTAGGCTATAGCACACCCAAGATCCAAACTAAATAAACTGCAAGGTGACAATGTTGTCCCATGGCTTTGTTGTTTCCTGCACACAAGGTAAATGTGCTAAATGGAGTAGTGCTGCAGAGCCATATTTTATGTATAAATTGAGCCTGCATAGGATCTCTGGGCAGTGATGGAGATAAAAAACCAAAGATTTTGTGGTATTCACTTGCACATTTGGAAATAGCATGTTGACATACAGGTAAGTGCAAAAAAAGGTACTAAATAAAGGAAAGGACACGATCCACAGAATATCGTGATGGAGAAAATCAAGGGAATACAAGTTCCAGATATTTTTCTTCAGAAACATGTTGGAGTGATTTTATAAATGCATTTTATACATTTATTTTATAGATTAATTTTCATTTTGATTGCCTTGCCAGTCTTAAGAACTATTTTCAAGAATATTTTCTACATGTTTTTCTTAAGCAAAACACACACTTTTCCCTTGCTTTTATTTTAACATGCTTTTAGACTGGTCAGTCAAATATCATATTCAGATAGTATTTTTAATTTGAATTTCGAAGGTCCCATGTAGTCAATGAGAGCTGAGATGAAGTCGTCAGAAGCAGGTTATTGCTGCTGAGTTTAGATGCAATGGGTGTGAAGTGACCATAGCAAAGAGAACATCTGCGGTGTTACAAAACATGGGAAATGATCAGCACTTCACATGACATGCAAAAAATGATCTTTAAAAAATGAATTGCTGAGTTGTGTCTGTTCTGTGGTGCTTTGCATCTTGTTCATTTGAAGCTGGTGTTTCAAATGAATCCTGTCACCTTCTCATCTGTACATTGCTAAGGACTACTTGGGTGCTTTTCCACATGTTGTGCTTACCTTTCAGCTTTGAATTTCGTTTTGAAAATATGCATTCACTAAGTTACAAAGTGTCTAAGGAGACATTTAAATTCAAATTACTGTAATGGGATATTCAGAGCAAAGCTATAATTGTATTTTTTAGACTCTATTCTTTTGGCATCCCACGAAAATCCATGTCTTTGATACAATCCGCAGACTGCAAGAAAGAATGGTATGTCTTCTCAGTAATTTATCACTTTCTGTATGATGGAAAGCCTCATTTTCTAAAAGAAATATCAGAAAAGTGAAGAAAAGTACTTTGTGTGTTATTTTATCATTTTACCAAAGAACAAAAAGAATGGTTTAATACTTCCTGTAATTCCACTTTCTACTTCTGCATACAAAGTAAGTTTCTCAAGTTCAAGATTAACAGATTCTAACTGAAGTGCTAAAAGACAAATATATTATGTAATTACCCTGTTTAAAGTTTAACATTATAAAAATATTTTAATGTAAAAAATCCTGCTCAAAGTCTTCTAAATACATGTCATATTATAAGAAAGAAATAAGCACTGATTTCTCTAGATCTTTTCAGTGTCTAAAAAATATTATATTTTATTTTGGCTATGTAACCAAACACCATATTTTTTAACAGATGCTGTTTCTCTTCAGATTAGTCTATCTCAATATGAATTACTTCTGTTGGGATAGAGGGGTAACTTTTTATCAAAACGTAAATCAGTGCACCTGAAATACACTATGATCAGAATAAAAAATCATAGACATATGATAATCTATCTTTGCCAATTTGAATAATCATTAAACCTTCAGTGCCGAAATTGTGAGACCTTAGGAGACACCATAAAACCATTAAAGCAATATATTTATACATCCAAAGTTAGTATATTCTATCCCAATAAAATCTTTCCATATATACAAACAATAATGTCAGTGATATAAATTGAATTATCTATAAAATATTATTTTTTTTCTTATGGGATTGTTAAAAAGATGTCTTAGGCTATATGTTGTTAGAAATACTATCATGTATTGTATACCAAGGCTTCTAATTAGACTTGTCAATTGCTGATTGATTACCACCGTAGAAAAAAGAGCTGTTGAATCTCAGCAATTATATTATCTTAAGAGTACAAAACACAACCATTCTGCTCTCAGCTGTCAGCATGCTTTTACTGAATGAAGACCTGTTCTATCACCACAAGGTGTTCAAAGGCCCTTCTGAGAACCTAAATGGCACATTAAGCTCTGGAAATACTGCTACTAGAAAGAAAAAAAATAATGTAGTAGAGTGAGAAAACACTAAATCTTAATTGATGTGAAAACACATGGCTCTGTAGCCTTCCATAGTGTAATGTTAAGAAAATATGGTCCATAGAAACATGCAAAATTATTCTGTTTTCATCTTTTATATGCTTTATTTCTCATTTCCCACCCACTTCTTTCTTTCTGTTGACTCTCCATGTACAAACACCTCCACTGCCATGAGTAGATACATGTTTCTCATATATAGAACTTTGTTTTTCTGTTTCTTAGACTTTTAAAATATTTAGTGAATATTTACATTTCTAAATGTGTTCTAGCAATAAAAGTATTATTTTACCCTTTACTAAGAATAAAATATTGACAGGTCAATAATTATTTAATAATGGCTCAAGATTAATTATTAAATATTATTTTATTCCAAAAATAGAAGACTTTTGCTTTAAAGTCTCCTAGTAGCATTATTTTAGGTGTCTCTTTCTAATTCCAAAGCCAAGATTATAACATATAAAAAGATGTGGTTTAGGAACTCTACAGCCATAATACTAGCTACAGTTTGAAATATTTGGGGAAAAATATAACTGATTTAAAATATAGAAGAGATATTTAAATTATAGGTTTATTTTGAATTCAACTGCTTTTGCTTTTAGCTTGTTTAATAATGAGTATTGGATGGCATTCTAGTTTCTATTGCTATAAAGCAAACCACCCAAAACTTGGAGTGGAAACAACACCGATTTATTATTCACAAAGATTTCATACACCAGAAATTAATTAGGACAAGACATACTGGTGACAGCCTTTCTACTTCACAGTTTGTGGGGTTCAACTGGGAATATTTGAACAGCAGGAGAATTGAATCATTTTGAGTTTTCTTCTTATGCTTGCATGTATGTGTGTATACCAGGGATGAGATGACTGAAAGACAGGCATAGCTGGATCTGTCAACTGAAACATCTACACAAGGACTTCCATTTGACTAGATATTCTCGCGATACATTGTCTGGGTTCTAAGGGAGAATGTCATGAGAGTGAGCATTCCAAGTGAATCAGGAAGAAGCTACATAGGCTTTATGAACTAGTTCCAGTCTAATGGGGTCACTTGTACTGGACCGTATTAGTTGAAGCTAATGAAAGCTTCACCCATATTCATGGCTACGGGACGTAGACCACCTACCATGTGAGGAGAGTCATACAATTTGCTCTATCTGAACACAATCTGCAAAATAGAGTCAGGCTCTCCTAAGACTCCAGAAATATCTCAACCTTTTAATGAAATGAGTTTTAAATTCAAAATCCAGGACTCTCATCAGATTATAGTCCAGGCATGAATGAGGCTCCTTAGTGTAATCTCTCTGGCACAGACAGTCCTTGCATGTAGTTCCTCTTAACCTAAAGACTGGTGAACTAAAGAGTCTCATTATTTTGCCTCACGTACGCAAAGTGTAATGGTGGGATAGACAGAGTATAACTGCAGTGGCACTTCTGCTCAAACATAGACTCAGGGCAGGGAGAAGCAGAGGAGTAGGGAGTGCACAGCCGCGCTGGCCCACGGCATTTCTGAAATCCAGCCACCATGAGTTGACAGTTTCAAGATTAGAGCCCAGTTCCACTCTCTTGCTCCTAGTCTTGGATTTCTTGGGGCCCTTCTTCTGTCCTCTGTGTCATCCTTATTTTACTGTAAAAGGTAGCTCATGATTGCGGCTGAGAAGCTGTTTCATTCCAATTTTTGCTTTAAAAAAGTAGAGAGCCCAAAGCCTTTTTTTCATTTTGTGCTGTCTCTGTCTCTTTCAGTCCAAACTGGTAGAATAACTTAAAACTTTGTTTCCTATATGATGATTTCTCATTTATTCTATTACACAAAAGTCACACCTACGATATTTTCTCTCTCTCGGGCTCCCTGTAAAGCAGCTATGAGACAAAACTAAGAATCTTAGAACACCACCTGTTCACTAAAGCATGTCTGAGAGAATTGTATATGCTTAAAGGGTTTTTGAAGAGCACCTTAAATCTTTTAGAAGTCTTACCAAGTAAAACTTTTCTTCATTTTTACTCCAAACCCTATTTTTGACAGCATCCTAGGTTTACCTTAAGTTTTTTTGCTTCTCGAAAATATTCTGGTGGAAAGAGTAAGTGCAATAGTATGAAAACATACCACCCAGAACCCCTGCTGGGTGAAGCTCAGTGACAGACAATCCCAGGTGCTGCCTCCCGGATCCACCGTGATGTGATGAACCTGTGTTTCCCATGGGCTGCTTTCAATGACTACATGTGGCAAGAAATTTGGCCCAATGACTCCTCATCTCTTTAGCAGAAATGCCTTAGAACTGCACTCAGTTTGATAATCTGCCCATCCAACACTTTTTCTCTCCCTCTTTCCTTCATTGTGGACAGAGCAGCATCTTGATCTGACTGATGGTGTTTCCCTACTCCTCTGCTTCCCCACTGCTTCCCTCACAATATTTACTCCGATAAATCTCTTGCACATTTAATGCCTCTTTGCTTTCTGTTTCTTAGACTAAATGACTAACACAAATGACATTGGGAGTAAAAACTATCACTGTGGGTAAGGTAAAGTAGAAACCTTTGAAAACATCTCCTCCCACTTGGCCCTGAGTACAAATCAATAAAATATCATACCCTGAGGCGAATAGAGTTTAAAGCCTTCATTCGTGATCTAAAAGACATAGGGATGATGGGCCTATTGTACCTTAATTTAATTTGCCAGTCTGGCCTCTGTGGAAACCTGAGGAATCCTGAATAATAATGGTAGACAGCTGAAGGCTTAACAAAGTTGTGTGCCTGATTATAGCTGCTGTGCCGCAGGTGGTATCATTGCAAGAACAATTTATGAAGATTTCAGATATACTACATGTGACACTGATTTGGTAAATACATGGTTTTCAACTGAGATTAGAAAGGGATATTTTACAGTTTGCATTCATGTGAGTTAGACAACAACATTCATATAGTTTTGCCTTCAGACTATGTTGACATTCTTAGTCCCTACCATCATATAGTCTAAATAGATCAGTACTGTCTGGACGTCCCAAAGCATATTACACAGATCTTTACATTGATGGTATCAGGCTGAGGGATAAAATGAACAAGAGGTTGCTAGTAACCTAGAGGCCTTGGTAGAGGTACACGAGCCCCAGAAGATGATAAATAAATGCTACAAAAGTTTATGGACCTGCCAATTTGGTGAAGTTTTGGGGGGTCCACACTCCATAAGCATGCTAGGATATCTCCTCCAAAATAAAAGACACATTGATGTATCTTGTATCCCTTAACACAAAGTAGCACAGGGCCTAGTAATAGGCGACTCTGAGTTCTAGAGACAACATATGTCATACTGTACCCAATCTCCAAAACAACATGGGAGATTTTCTGCTTTTAATAGGTCTTGTAAACATCCTTGTCACTTGTGGTATGATAGCTACATCAGTTTGCCTGGGCCTAAGAGGTTTCCTGGGACATGAGACTTTTAATACTAAAACCAGGAAATCCTTAGAGAAACCAAGGTGGCTGGGCACCCTCATTGGGGCATATAATCTGGCAGGCCCCATTTTGTTGGAGGTGTCAGTAGTAGGAAAAAATGGAGAATAGAGCTCACAGTAACCCCAGTAAGAGAATCAAAATGCAAACCCCTGGAACTCTGGAAAAAGGCCATGTCATTTTCAGGAAAGAGTTATACACCATTTGAGAAGCAGCTTCTAGCGTGTTACTTAGTATGATAGAATAAAATGTTTGACAGGGAACATAAAGTAACCATGTATCGGGAACTTTTTATTTTGGGCTGTGTTCTGTTAGATCCACCAAGTAATAGAGGCGGACAGACTGGGCAGCAATGCACTGATGACAAGGGAACACGCAGGCTTGGAATGAAACAGAACCCGAGGGCAAGGGTTAGCTGCATTAGCAGAAAGCCCCTATTTTCATGTCACCTATCATATCTGAGGTAGCGCCCCTGTTCCAGCTTTCACTATGGCAATATGGGGGTCTTGTAAGACAACTTGAAGGAGAAAAAATTCCCATCCTGATTTATGAACAGGCCATCTCTTTGCATGAATACAAAACAAAATTGGTTAGCAACAATGTTACAACCATATTATTCATATTTATGAGCCATATTCATGTTTGTTCATGAAGACAGTGGATGGAGAAATTCTTCTTACAGGGCAGGGCTTTGAGTGGTATGCCTAGATATAGATGTCTGAGAAAGGAAAAGTGATTATTTGGGAAATGAATATGTATTGCTTACTGGGAAAGGGTCAGAGGCCTGGTTTTCTGTCTGGTCAGAGGCTTAGAAGGAAAATGACTGGAGGCCTGGGGTGGAAGCATGGGGTGGGCATACAGAAGTGGGTGCATGGCTTGGATATTTCTGTACTACACTTTAATTCTTACCAGAAAGGATACACTGTGGAAATGGTAGTGAAAAACCAAGGGCTCAAAATGACTTAACCAGCTGACAAGAACTGACCTTTCCCGGCGCCTCTAGAACTGCCATGATGGACTAATGACTGGAGAGGCCATGGTTGCAAAAACAAATATTATACATGAGCTCAAAAGCACAGACTCACACTTTCCTAGCTGCTGCTTCCTTTAAGTGTACCATTTCTCAGCAATCTAGATCAATGCCTGGTTACCAATATAGCACTATTCCTTAAGGAGACAAAGCAGGCATTTGGTAAGAAGTCATCTTGGGCATTGGGTCACTTTCTTCCTGAAAGGGCTAGTAGTTTATCCTCACAGGTTTAAAGATCTAATATGAACATGACAGAAAAAAACTTGAGCTTACAACTCAAATGATTATGAATTGCCTGATTCAAGACAGGATATCCCATGCAGGATAATATCTGGCCTGCAGACCCTCTTCCCAACAATGGAGGAGATATATTGAGCTTATGACCATGAGATCCCTTGGTTTCATCATGTAATATTCTTGAAAAGCAGATAAATTGTTAGAATGTTTTGAAATAGGCGTCTAAAAACAGTGGAACCTTTCACTTGGAGAAAATTTTTTGTAAAAACTAGGGTAAACCACGAGGCATTTAGGATCACAGGGAGTTCTTATATCCAGGAATCAGTAGGTGAAAAAAAGAGTCACTATATTTCCAAGAATAATTGACCTTGATCAGCAAAAGAAGGCAGGGATACTTGTACTAAATGAGGAAATGGAGAGAATATGGAATGCAGATGAAAGACTTGGGCATCTCCTGGCATTTCCCTGTTCCATTGTAAGTGTAAATGAGCACATGTAGCATCCCAGGTTTGATAAGGATATGATTGCCAAGGGTTCTTTCTCTCAAAAATGACGCTTTGGTCACCTATGTGGACCACCAAGGAAAAGCTGAAAGTGAGAAGAATTTAGAACAGAGTGTGGAGGAGGGAGAGTATAGATACTACTTACAGCTCCAAAGTAAGCTGTAAGAGAGGGGCTAAATTATATCTCACTGACCACCCTCTCTAAGTTTATCCTCAAGAAGAGAGACCATGGGACCATGGAGCAGCTACTCGTTGCACAGGTGTGGAGAAGTATATCTGTGTAGAGCCAGCAGTGAACTGTGGTGGCTAAGAAAATCCGTAATCCAGATTCTGTGCTGCAGCCGTTCCAATTGACAGTGGCCGTGGCTGGGGCACTCGGAAGTTACTGCTGTTTTATACGGTGCTCTTGATTGTCAGCATCTTTGACCTGACTCGAATCTCTTAGAAGTGCACTGTGGTGTGAGACTCTTTTTATCTAATCCTCCTTCTTTTCCTCTCTTCTTCACAGATGCCACGCTGCCGTCATGGTGTACTAGCTCTCCTTCTCAGGACTCCCTCCTCTTTTTACATCACAGGTATTTACCCCTACAAACCTATTACAATCTAATATTCTCTTGACATCCGTTTCTCACAAGACCGGGACCAATGCACTGGGGATGAGTTGATATATTTTAGAAGCAGGGAGTCCTGACATATTTTCTTTAAGCTGTAAACTGAAAAGCTAAATGAGGTTATTGTTGGCTTATGTCTCTCTTTTCTCACTTTGTGATGTACAGCTACAAGAAAGTAATTGTCACTTTGAACATGTTGCCTAGAAATCTCCTTATCTAAATCTATCAGTTCATTAGGCACATACTCTATTTTCCATGTTACTGCAGGTGCCAGTTGTGCTTAATTATTCATCACTTGATAACGAGAAATCTGTTTTCCTCCAGTTTCCAATAACGGCTTCCTCGTTTTCCTTTAAGCCTTCCCAACAACCTCCTCAATGCTCATTTAAGCATCTACACATGACCTATTCCCAACGCTAACAATACATGTTTTAGATTTTCACGTTGTTTTAGGTTATTGTGTTTTACCTATTTTTAATTTTATTTTCATTTTATAACTTCACCCCCCTGCAAGGTACCAAATGCCATTCTAATTATTATTGCTGCCTTGGAAACATTCTTAAACGGGGGCACACCACAACCATTGAACTGTGTTCATGCATGCACTTTTGCTCTACCCTCATGTTCAAAGAAGAACCCTAGCCCATCCAGTTTCAAAAGGGAGAGTTCACAGGCTCTAATGATCAGTAGGAAAAGTTCCAACAAATTTGGGAGAATTTATTTAAAATTCCATAGATGATATTCATCAACTTGTTACCATTTTAAAAATGTGTAATATCGAGAGAGAATGTGTGAAGCTATCTGAAATTCTAAGAGCCTAGAAATTTTTTCCAGAAATCTTTAGTCCTAAAAAACTATCCAGTAATATTTTTTAGGTTTAGGATTATTTTTTCTGACTTGTTACTACTCTTTTCAATATAAAAGAGCAATTGTCTTTAAAACTGGTTCTATATTGTCCAGTGACATATTTCTTCTCCATTAATGAACCTCCATTTCCCATAATCTGTTAACTCAAATCCAAAGTTTTCAAACTTTTCTTGTCTCCGTCTTGACTTTTGATTCGTATCTTCCTCTTCTCCTTAACATCAATACTCTATTTCAGAAATTTCAGTCCTCCTTATAGGTCATCATGATGTCCCAGTCTTTATCACCTTTCCATTTTGAAAGGAATCCAATCTGTCTTTTTCTCCATCAGTTCAATCTTATGTTTGTTATAACAAATGGTTAAATACCTAACTTTTCTCCAAAGATTGCTCTGATCCACCACCTTACAGATCTCTTTCTCTTTAATTCTAAGTTTCCCAGGAAATGTGTTTTCTAATCATATACCCTGTTAGCTAAATGAGAAAGAGACATACATTACTGTTTGTTTGGTGTTACTTAAAATCTTTTTCTGGCCCTGGCTGGTGTAGCTCAGTGGATTGAGCACCTGGCCTCTGAACCAAATGTTGCTGGTTCAATTGCCAGTCAGGACACATGCCTGCCTTGCAGGCCAGATTCCCCAGTAGGGGGCGCACAAGAGTCAATCACACATTGCTGTTTCTCTTTCTCCTTCCCTTCCCCTCTCTCTAAAAATAAATAAATAAAATATTTTTTAAAATCTATTTCTGGATTGATAAATTAATTCTATTTTCTTGGACATTTTTGGACATTTATTTATTTTTTTTTCTTATTCAAGATGTTGATCTTCCTCAGATGTTTGCTAATAATTAATCATGTGCTTTAGTTTGGTGACAGAATTCTCTCCTTTGTCTTTTGGACTGAGCTCCGCCGTGGACTGTGACATTCTGTGTGGGTCCTTAGCGCACTGCTGTTGTGATCAATTCTACCTGGGTGCCCCTTTTAAAAAGATGCTGCACATATTCAGTGCCTCTGAGACTTCCTCTTTATTTTGATCATGGCAGAGTGTAGAACAGGTATGCTCATAGATTCATTTTTAGTATTCTTTTCCTGTACTTTTGTAGGTTTGGAGTTACAAGCAGTGATTCCAATGTATGTTTGGTCTTCCATTTTGAGAGTGAAAATGTCCACTCTATAGTTTATGTTGCCTTCCACATAATTGACAGGTATCACATTTTTTTCATCTTGGATTTAGTAGTAGCTAAAGGAGTTACCTTAAAATATGCTAGGTGTTAAATTAATGTTTTTTGAATGAATTAAATGCTTTGCTTCTAACTTAGGATTACTGTTGACACTCTCTTGGAAAGACAGTTTTAACCTGGAATGAAACAGCAATATCACCTAGGAGGTAGAATATAACAAAATATTCATAACCAGAAAAAAAAACCCAATAACTTGGGAATTAAGATTACTTCCAAGAAAACCATAGTTTTAGATTTAATCTAGGTTTCTCAGGCATTTCAGTTCAGACTGTGAATTTCCTTCATTCAAAAAATATTTATAGACTAATGTTTTCAGGTACTTGTTCTAGATGCTGAGTTTAGAGAAATAAAGAAAAAAAAAAACTATTCAGCCATCAAATCGTTTATATGTGTCAGGGCACTAAAGTGCTATGTGTCTCTTGTTTTCAAGGAGGCAGGGGTGGCTGGAACAGGAACGACAGGAAAAGTAGCAGCTGTTGAGGGCAGAAAGGCAATAAGGAAAAGATTGGATAGAAACCCTGGGACCACTAGAAATTTTTTGGTTTTTACTCTAAACTATGTGGGAGACCCCTGGAAGTTTTCAGTAGTAGAGTGACATTGTTTTACTTATACTTTATCAATATCACCCTGGCTGCTATGTAGTTGTCAGCCTGTTGTGTAAATATTTACCTGGAATTGTAAAGACCAAAGCCTAAAATCCAGTCAGTGTGTCCTTGTCATTATATAGGCAAGAAATTATGGTAACTTGGTTTGCAGTAACAGTGATAAAGGCGGTAAGGAGGAGTCAGGTTCTTGGCTACTAAGAAATGCAAAGGACTGAGGAGAAATGGGCTTTGGAAAAAGATCAGTATGTATTTTTTTAAGTGTCCCAGAATGATTGCCAGTTTATTAACTAAAACCACAGGGGCAGAAAGAAAGTGTTCTAAAATTCTTATAACCAGAAAAGGATTTGTCTCTCTCATTTTAGAAGACATTTTCATCTTCAAGCTTTTACTAGAATGGAATCAACTTATTGCTTGAGGTACAAGTGCTTAAAATGATATTGTTCCCTTGCCCCTCTAAGCAGTGGACGTCACCTTCACTTACTTTTACTACATCCTTAATAGTCATTCTAAAACATTTTGGTCTCAAGACACATTTACCATCTTAGAAATTATTCAGGACCATGAGTTTAGACAGGAGTCAGATACCACACAATAATTTAAATGGAGAAGTTTAACGTAAATAATTATTGCTAAGCTATTACAGTAGATTGGCTATAAAGGTAGAAAGATGAGGCTAAAAGGAAACCTGGAGCAGAGGGATCCTTCCCAAAGGCGGACAAACTTCAAGGAGGAACTCTGTGCCCGAGGCTGGGGCTCAGACCTTATTGAAGGCCTGGTGCAATTCAGGGCATGGCAGGGATATTTTCTGAGTTATCTGGGAAGAGCTTGCCCAGAGTCCCCGGGCAAGTGGGAGAACCCTCAGAGGTGCAGGGGAGCTGAAGCTGGCATCCAAACTCCCAGAGGGAATCAGAGCACCACTGTGGGAACTGCTGAAACCAGGACCTGGACGGGCCTCCTTCTGTGCAAACCTAGTACCGGACTGGGCTGAGTGGGATAAAGGCTGGGTGGGCTGTTTACTAGATGCAGCCTGACAGGACCTCTGGCAAGTGCATGTGTGCACAGGCCTGAAGAGAGGATGCAGGGAGGCTGCACTGCAGGTCCCACAGTGCCTGGGAGAGCTGGCTACACCATCGCTGTCTAAATTAAAATCTACAGAAAGCATTCTCCGGGATCCTGGTAACAGAGCCACGCCAGAAGCAGGAAGAAAAACCTCTTCCACCTCTAATATCACTCCAGTGCCCTTACTGACTGAACTTAACTTTCTGCTGACAGGCAAAGGAAAAATATATAAAAGGCACAGCTCCATTATCACAGAGGTGGCAAAAAGAATATTCACAGCTGACAGGCAAAACATTGATTGGAAACAGGCACAGGTACCCAAAGGGGCTTTTGCTTATGTGAGTTAAATCAATAATAAATTAAAATACAGAAATTAAAAAAAATGTTGTTATATTTTTTATTGTTGTTCAATTACAGTTGTCCCAATTTTCCCCCTTTGCTCTCCCCTGCCACCCCCACTCCCTCAGTCAGTCCTCACCCTGTTGTCCATTACTATGGGTCCTTTATATATATTCCTTGACGAACCCCCCCCACCTTTCTCCTTGTTTTCGCTCTCTCCCTTCCCCTCAGGTCACTGTCAGTTCCTTATTTCCATGCCTCTGGTCCTATGTTGCTCATTAATTTGTTTAAACTGGTAATAATAAATCCATTACATGTTAACATATATACATATTTTATAAGCAACCCTATATTTAAAAAAATAATGAGAAGAGTGTTTTTATTTTATATTTTGCAAATTTATTTGATGTCTGCTTTAAAAGAAGGCAATTTAATTCTTATACACTGTTGCCATATGTTGTTTTGGTTGCAGTATATTGAAAAAAATCAGATTCACTCCCATAAAGATATGTAGTTGAAAAATGGAGTACTATTTTAATAGCCTTTCATATTATTGTAGGTTGTCCTTGGTACAACACCAAAATCTACAAGAGGTAGTTTCTTAGAGATTGGTTGCACCGTGAAATGTGAAACCAAATCAATGACTCTTTCATACTCTGTTAGGTTATGATTTGTTGATCAGTTTTGAATTCTGAATGGATGTTATCCACACATAATTGTATAACAATGTATTGGTCATTTGGCTCATTAATTTATGCAGATCTCTTAAATGTTGATGCATTTTATTATACAATATCAATTAACAATCATTTCCATTAATAGCACCACTGATCTCATCGGGCAAGTGTTTAAATACAGTGAAGTTGGCAGGGTCACAGTAACAGACAGACATTTTCCAAGGTTTTAATTTTGCCTCAGGAATTCTAATTTTATACTTGGCAACCTGTTAGTTCTTTTGGTCAGTTTTTTTTTTTTTTTGGGGGGGGGGATATCTGATAAATACCCAAGTCAAAACATCCATAGTTTATTTGTCATTCTTTTTAGAAAACTCATGAAGTTCCATGAAAAGAGTTTTTAGTTCAGCTCACAACATAATGACACAAGGCCTTTTCCCTCAGGTAGCCCATGCTGCTTCTGAATGCCGAAGCACTATACATTATGCGCGTTTCCCATTTTGTCACACAGAATATTAAAAATGTGTACTTAGAGGTTGAGATTTAATAGAAATAATACTCTCTACTGAGAACATTTATAATTTATATGGAACTATCATTGTAATATTGCACCCCTACACAGTTAAAATACGATGTCTACTAGTATATGCCATGATTCCTGCTAAGGCACCAGCAGTTTTACCCAGTATTGCTTTTTAACCCAATTTCTCTTCTTTCTGCACTCCCATAGCTCTTTCGATGTACTTCTTTTAGTGCATGTACTGCACTCACTCTTGAATTATGACCGATTATGTCTCTATCTCTTAAAGCTCCCTGAAATCAGGACTTATGTTTGATTTTATCCCGTACCCCAACCCATCCAGTGATTTCTACAGAATTGTCTAATAAGTGTATTTTAAATGAGTAAATTAACAGAGATTTTTCTTTAAAAGGAGACATATGCGTTATAATCTTTTGATGAATACCCTCACTGTCTTTCTGTACTTAAGCTACATAAAATATCAGGTTGTACTATACATGTGCATTGTAATTTATATTTATCAATATAATTATTGGACTTACAGAAAAACAAATGTGTGTAATTTTATTTTAATTATTGATTTACTTCTCTGTATGAAATCCTTATGATCATGGAATTCCTTGCAGACAAAGAATATGTTTTATTTCTCATTTTGAAAACTCAGTGTCTAACACAGCATCTTGTATGTATGAGTCATTCAAAAATTGTTTGCACATGAATAAATTAACGAGTAAACAAAAAAGTTTTGGATAAAACCTTATTCTCACATATAAAAGAAAGGCAGTAAGTTGTGCAGGAACAAGTGGGCATCCACATGCGAAAAAAAAAAAAAAAGAATCTGCACACAGACCTTATACCTTCACAAGGAAATTACTCAAAATGGATCACAGGCCCAAATGTAAAATGTAAAACTATAGAACTCTTAGAAGATAACAGCAGAAAATCTAGATGACCTTGTGTTTCGTGATGACATTTTAGATACAACATCAAAGTCAAGATACATGAAAGAAATAATGGATAAGCTGGACTTCATTAAATTTAAAAACTTCTGCTCTGTAAAGGACACTATCAAGAGAATGAAAAGACAAGGCACAGTTGGAAGAAAAGATTTGCAAGAGGCATATCTGATAAAAACTGTTATCCAAAACATACAGAGAACTCCTAAAACTCAACAGTAAGAAAACAAACAGCCTGATTAAAATGTGGGCTGAAGATTTTAACAGACACTTCACCAAAGAAGATGTACAGATGGAAATTAAGCATATGAACAGGTGCTTCACATCAAGTGTCCCTGAGGAAATGCAAATGTAAATGAAAACAACAAGATATCAGCGATGGTCAAAATCCGAAACAGACACCTCCAAATGCTGGCAATGATATGGAACAACAGAAACTCTCATTCATTGCTGGTGAGAGTGCAAAATGGCACATTCACTTTGGAAGGTGGTTTGGCAGGTTTTTGCAAAATTAAACATACTGTTCCCATATAGTTCAGCAATTATGTGCCTTGGTAGTTAACCAAAGGAGTTGAAAATGTATGTGGACACAAAAACCTGCACACAGATAGTTATATAAGCTTTTTAAATAATTGCTGAAACTTGGAAGCAACTGCTGTTTCTCAGTAGACAAATTGGTATATAAACTATGGTATGTATAGACACTAGAATATTATTCAACACTAAAAAGGAAATGAACTATCAAGTAATGAAAAGACATGGAGGAACCTCAAATGTATATTACTAAGAGAAATAAGTCAATTTCAAAAGACTATTAACTATATTATTCCAACTATATGACATTCTGGGAAAGGGAAAACTATGAAAATAGTAAAAAGATCAGTTGTTGTCCAAGGTTAGAGGAGAAAGAAGAACAAAGGGAGCACAGAGCGTGTTAGGGCAATAAATACTATTTTTGATACTATAATGGTGGATATACATATGTCCTTATAAATTTGTTCTGTCCCATAGAAAATGTAACAGCAGGTTGGCAGTGACCAGAGGGGAGGAGGTAAGGGGATAATGGTGGAAAGATGGACAGGAGACTAGTCAAATACATGTATGAATGACCCATGGACACTGACAACAATGTGGGAAATGACTATGGGAGTAGGGGGTGAGATGAGCGGAGGAGAGCAAAGGGGGAAAAACTGGGACAACTGTAATAGAATAACAATAAAAATAAATAAATAAATAAATAAATAAATAAATAAATGTTTTTAATGAATAAAAATTGATTCTAAAGAAAAAAATGAAAATACAACACCAAGGATTTGGAATGATAATGATGTGTCAATGTAGGTTTATCAATTATAATCAAAGTACCACTCTGGTTAGAATGCTGACTCTGTGATTGGTCGTGCACGTTTTGGGGCAGGTGGCATATGGCAAATCTCTATAACTTCTGCACAATATTGCTGTCAACCTAAGGCTATTCTAAAAAATAAAGCCTATTAAAAAAAAATTGAAACAGAACTTTCCTGTATGCTGGTGTCTAGTAAATACAGTAAATATAATCTACACTGTATAGACGGAAAAACATATTCATGCAGAAAATTTTGTTTGTCTTTATGATAGACAATTAAATGCAAAGTACAAATTTTATTAACCATCACTTATCATTTCTCCACTTTTGTGCTAATATTAACCAGTCCTTTTTACTAATGTTAAGTGTTAACTTTCAATAAATCTTTGGCTGTTTAATATATGCATGCAATTGGGTAGATTGATAACTATGGGACACTCCAAGAGCTTAATAACACTATAAAATTGTATTAACAATAATAATTAACATGTACCATGTATTAAAAATTATATTAGGTGTTCAATATCAATTGTTTTATTTATTTTTCTTAAGAATATGTGAAGAATGTTATATAAATATTTATACTTTTATATAAAAAAATCAAAAGCATAGAAAAATCAAGCAATTTACAGAAAAACACATGGTTAGTAATGACCAGGATTTGAACCCAAGTGAACTAATACTATCATGCTCATAAATGCTGTAATATAATGTCACACTTATCACAAGAATAATTGTTAAATGTCATTAAAAACATTATATTTTGCTAAACATTCTAAATCAGACACTGTCTAGTGGTTTATAGCACAAGATGCCCACTGTGTAATTAAAAAAAAAATCATGCAAGTAGAGTTTGTATTGACCTTAATAGTTTGTTTTACATGATGGTGAGAAATTAAATAGTTATAATCCTTTAAATTGCACTCATTTATAGCTTCACTGCTATTTTAATAGTCTAATAACTTACTGTATCTTCTTTCTCTTACCATTAGTTTTGAGGATCCCCAAGGGGAATGAAATATGCTCATTAAGTATATCTTCTCCCCTCAGTTGCTGCAGTTGTGATAGTTAATTTTGTGTCAGCTTTGAAGGTATTTTGGGTGACGTTAAATAATAACGTCACTTCAATTTAATATTTAAATCAGTGAAATTTGGGTAAAGTGGAATGCTCTCTATAGCATAGCTGGGCTTCATCAGCTGAAAGCCTGAATTAAAAAAAAAAAAAAAAAAAGACTGGTTTACCTGAGCAAGAGAATATTCTCCTGGACTTTGTAGCCTTTGTAGTCATGGGATCTAATTCCTTCCAATAAACCAGCCTTCCTCCCTCCCTCCCTCCCTCCCTTCCGCCCTTACTCTCTTTCTCTCTCTCCCCTTCCCTCCCTGCCTCCTTTCCCTCCTCCTCCCCTCCCCTCTTCCCTCCCCACCCCCTTCGTTAGCCTTCCTGTCACAAAGGTATCTGCCAGAGTGCTCCCAAAGCATAGCAGCTTGTGCCTAAGTGTTTTACAGTTCTTCTGTACAATTTTTCATTTATCATCCTTTTCTCCCTGATATTTAAGGGACTGGGCTGGAAATACTCAACATAGTGCAGTCAGAATCATGACTTCCCTCCACAATGTTGACTCTGGTTTATGCAGTCAGCTGTCATACACAGCTACTTCTTCTCTGAGGATAAATTATCTCCCTCTGTCCCTCTGTTATTGTCAGGGTAGCCTGCTACAAGATGTTTCCAAGACATGCACTAGACAATTTTTCTCCTAAGTAGTGTTCTTTCCTAAAGATTTCTTCAGTTACCCGACAAAAAACAAAAATAAAAAAAAAAACCCAAAAAACCAAAACAAACAAAAAAAACCATTCTCTTAGGAATGTCCTACCAGGACTCCGAATATGCCCAGGCACACCTGAATCACAGCAAAGGCAATATTTCTGCAGCACAAAGCATGCTTACATTTGTTTTAATTCCCTTAGCATTCATGTTCTCTGGGAAAATCAGCCCTTACACCTCTTTTTCATTTTTTTATTTGACCACTTGTCAATAAACATGAAACATTAAAGTCCCACTCACTTCACATATGGACATGGGGGACTATAATTTCACCTAAACATTGTTTGTGTAGAAAGAGTCTTCTGCATGAGGGGAGGGTACATATTCTATCCTTGTAGGGGGCAGTGACTTGGCAGACATGTACAATGTGTGATCTGACTAGTAAGTAAGTGCACATTTATGGGGACAATAGGGCCAAATTTGATATCTGAACTGTCCAACAAAATTTCTTATGTGCAACCATATTAATCATCATCCCATAGAAGAAGAGATTGAAAAGAAAAAAGTAAGAATAGAGGAGTATGCAATCTAAAAGAAGTTATATTTAAATTTTTGAGGCGGTGAACCATGACAACTAATTTGGGTTTAATATTTAACTAGGTAAGGTCACAGCTGTATTTTTGGCTTTCCTCTTATTATTAAGTCTTCTAGAAAGAGGTGGTATTTCAGGACCTATTTGAGGATCAGAAGAGAAAATGTACTTAGCACTCCAGGGGATAAAAGAAATATTCTCCAGACTTAAGACAACTTCACTGCTACCTATGAATTATCTGCCTTATAACAATAGCCATCTAGATAATGACTCATCCAAACCAAATGTTCAAAGGGTTCGACACACTCTGAATAGATCTAAAGCCTTGCTTTTTCATCCTCTGGTATTAAGAACAAAGGTATTAAAGTTGAGGTGATAGAAAATAATATGTAATGAAAAGTTTACTACTTTTATGGGCTGTGAGGATCATCCAAATAAGCCAGCCTAGGTCATCTGTTGTTCAAACAAAGGCGCCACCATCATGTCTCCAGAGCACTGTCCACTGTCCTGTCGGGTGCCCTCTGGGTGATTTCCGAGGCAACGGTGCTGCTGCTCTGCTTGGGAGCTAAGCTAAATTTCTACCACATTAAAATTTAATGTGTCAGTATTTAAGGGATGTCATGGAGAGAGCATTTTCTTGTAACTGAATTCTCAGCTCATTTTTAATTCCAAAGCATTACTATTACACCTGGAAATTATTAGCTAGAGTAGTCCTCCCTACTTCTCCTTTGTTCTTTTTTTTTTTCTTAAAGGCTCTTCATGATTCTGGGCAAGAATTTTGGGACCTAAAATGTAGTCTTAATTAATGTAACTAGGTTTTATTAATAAAAATTTAGGATGCCCTGGCTGGTGTGACTCAGCCAGTTGGGTGTCAGCCCACAAACCAAAAGGTCACCCCTTTGATTACCCACCGAGACACATGACAGTGTTGCTGGTTCGGTCTCTGCATCGGGGCACGTAGGGAAGACAAGCAATTAATGTTTCTCTCTAACATCGATGTTTCTCTCCCTTTCCTTCTTCCTCCCTTCCCCTCTCTCTCAAAAAAATAAAAACATAAATAAATAAAAGAAACTTAGAATACTATACTAGTTTTGAACTTCTTCTTAATGGTAGAGTTAATTTTGAACCAGGAAATTGAATATACTTAGGTAGAATTTTAAGAACAGCATTTGGGTGAGGCCTAAACTGAATTTTCTTTTATAATGTAACAGAAACGATTTATTGTTCCAACATTTTATAACCTCACTATTCTTTTTAAGTGTACCCAGTGTGTGTGTGTGTGTGCGCATGTGTGTGTATACACACACATATTCTATGTTATTGAAAAAAAATACTAAAAGGATTATTTTGTTTCTTCTCATATATTCCTGTCTTTCATGACTAAAATAATGTTTCCTTTCAAATGCTGTCTCACTATCTATAGCATTATAAATTTAACAATAATATTAATACTAATAAAAGATACTAATACTAATACTAATACTAATAATATTAATACTAGCAAAAGAATTAGCAAGTAAGAAAAACATTATTTCTGCAAATAAAAAATAGTAACAAAAATATCCCATTTTGCTTTTCATTGCATTCACTCAGTATTTGTTTATGACTCCTTTGAAAGACTGCTATTATCTTCTTTTCTTTTTTTTAAAGATTTTATTTATTTACTTTTAGAGAGAAGGGAGGGGAAGGAGAAAGAGAGGAAAACATCAATGTGTGGTTGCCTCTCGTGCAGCCTCTAATGGGGACCTGGCCTGCAACCCAGGCATGTGCCCTGACCGGGAATCAAACCGGCGACCCCTTGCTTCATAGTCCAGTGCTCAATCCACTGAGCCATGCCAGCCGGGGCTAATGCTATTATTTTCTATGATAGGCACTATTGGTCACCTACACAATAGCAGTATTTCCCCAATTTTTCTTCGTTAGTCTATCCACAGATTTACTCACATATAAGGTGGTTACCTGCTTTAGAAAGATAGACTTATCCTCAGACCTAGCTCGAGGGTGAATCTTACTTGCTGAATATCATGGCAATTCTACTCTCTCAACACTGACTGCTTTACAGAGGATTTTTTCATGCCATTTCAGACAAGAACAGAGTTGAGGAACTCGTCCTTGGCCTTATAGAAAAGATTTTATCCCTTTTAAAGGCTTTCACATTCTCATTGTCCCTTTTCACATTTTGATGATGGTATGAAGGTGAAATGTTTTAGAGCTATTCAGTTATTGTGACACCAAAAAAGGTCATGTCTGAGGATATTTGCTGACAGAATGAGGATACCTGCACAGAAAAATTAAAATAACTGGGTGTTTGATGATTTGATTGAACCACTGATTTAACAAATTCTGGAATGTCCTCCTTTGGGACCATTGACACGAGGCCATTTGTCCTTATTGTCCAAGCAGTTTTAACGTGGGTGTGGTGTTAGCTGCATCTGAAAAGACCGATATATCTCACATTTAGGACACAGGTATATTTGTTATAGATCTTACATTAGCTCCAAAATCTCAGAATTTTTAAAAGGAGGCATTGAATCCCTACTCTCAGAGACCAAATGTTCTCTCAGATAATATTGGTAAAGCTGCTACAGGGCACATTTTGGAAGGATATGTGATATTTTTTAGGTGTTAAATCTGAAATCAGTAATTTCCACTAAACTTTGGTAATGATACCGTTGGGCACCATATTTTAAAGTGTAGAAGAATAAATAATGTTGAATTAATTAGACTTTAAATATAGCTATCATTTTAGAAGAGCTAAAATTATCTTTATATGTACATGTTATATATTTATCTTCAAAACACTTTAGAATAGTCTGTTATCTGTGTCAATATTACACAAATGATGAAATTTCTATCTAGAGGTCTCACTGAACTTTCAGAGAATAACTGGGAAACTACAAAATTTCTTGTTAGAACAGGTGGTCTTTTGATTAATGCTCTAGTGCATAATTTTACCTCTGTTGGGTGATTTTATCAAGAAAGATAAGTGTTTCATCTGCTGGCTGGTCAAATTAACATCAGGCACCAGTTAAGGCATAAAACCACAAGAATAAATCCCTTAGTGGCCCATGAGCAGGTGAAACCATATCTGCAAAAGAGTCTTTCTAGTAGAGAAGATCATGAATTAAGGATTCAGAGAGTTGCGTGAAAAAAAAGTTTATTTGTTTCATTTTTAGTTGGTGACAGTTATTATATGATACAGGTCTATCTTAAAACTAGTTACCCAAATATTCCAAACAAATCACAGATAACCAAAGTAATCCAAGTCCTTCGGATTTTAGTCTGCAATATTCTGAAGCAAGATATGTACTGCCTCAACACCAGATTTAAATCAATAGAAATGACTGAAGAAAAGTCATTTTCAGCTCACATAAGCAGAGTTCATTAGTTTAATAGTGTGCAAACATCATGAAGAACATTGTTGGCATTACGTACCTACCACATCCCATCAGCAGCTAAAAACTTTTCCAATAAAAAATTCCAGTAAAAATCTTCAAATTTGAAATGTAGTTGTGAATCTACTTATCTCCTTTAAGAAAAATTTGAAAGCTCCTGTAACTTACCCATTCAACTTCAGTGTAGTTCATTTTAAAGGTCCCTTTATAAAAAGAAAGTCTTTTAGATTAAATTTTCCACAACTGTTATTTCCACAGTTTTAACACATATCATAGTTCTGCTAGGAAAAAAGAAGAGGCTCTTCAACTTTCAACCTTGTCAAATGGGCTAAGTGAGAATTTACCAGGAAGTGAGTAGACAGGTTTAGACTTCTGTGAGGATGCTACTGGTTACCTCATTCTGTTAGTGGATCTGTTGGATTCAAAATATAAGTGTATATGCTTTATACAACTTCCCAACTCTGTCACAGTCTTACTGATTGCCTCCCATGTAATTGCTTAAAGATAACATACTTATTGAAGACTGGTAGTCCTCCAAAAGCCCAGTTTCCTTTTAGCAATGTATTCACGTCAATACATATCTTCCTAATTTTGTAATTTATTTTAGCTCCCCTAATGAATTTTGATATATTTTTGAATGGCTGCATGGGAAAACTAAGTGTCAAGTGATACTAAGTAAGGAGGCCGTGAGGATGATGTCTTAGAAAAGAATCAGTCAGCAGACAGTAGGCTATGCTGTGGTAACAACCCAAAGACTCTGTGTTTTAACAAAACAAAGGTTTAGTTCTTCCTTGTACATAATCTATTATGGGCAATGACAAATATTCAGGACAAACAGAATCCCAGCAATTGAGACTGCACTGAACTTATGCCTCTGCTATATTTGCATAAGGTCTTGTTTGCTGTTGCCTCAGGGGAAGAGAGAATTATAGAATTGTACGCTGGCTTTTACAGGCACTGACTAGGAGTGACACACATGGCTCTGCCAACGGGTCAGAATTCATCACATGATCAAGGGGCCAGGAATGTGGTGGTGCAGATGGAAAATTAAGCAAATGCAACAGTTGCTGCTATAGTGGGACTCTGAAAATATTCATGCTTCATACTAACAACAACAAACACAAATCCTGCTGATATTCCAGAAAAGAGTAAAAATGGACAGAAGTATATAATAATTCAGATATAACCAGTCATTAGTTGGTAAATTGGATATCCTTTTATTTATTGATTTTATAATTTCCATATTGAAAATTATTTTTATATTTTTTAATTAAAGCTATTGGAGTAACATTGTTTAGTAGGATCACATAGGTTTCAAGTGTACATTTTTATGATACTAGATCTGTATATTGCACTGTGTACCCACCACCTAAAGTCAAACCATCTTCTGTAACCATATAGTAGGGCTCCTCCACCCCCAATCTCCTGACCCCCATCCCTTTGGCAACCACCATATTACTGTCTGTGTTCAAGAATTTCAGTTTTATATTCTACATATGAGTCAAATCATAAGGTTCTTAGCTTTTTCTGACGTATTTTGTTTAGCATGATATTCTCAAGATCAATCCATGTTGTCATACATGGCAGGATTTCATCTTTTTGTGGCTGAGTAGTATTTCACTGTGTATATGTACCACATACTATTTATCCAATCACCTATCAAAGGACAATTTGGTTGTTTCCATGTCTTGGCCACCATGAATAACGCTTCAATGAACATAGGGGTGCATATATCTCTGTGAATAAATGGTTTTGAGTTTTTTGGGTAGATAGCCAGAAGAGAGGTTATTGAGTCATATGGTAATTCTATTTTTAATTTCTTGAGAAATCACCAGACTGTTTCCCATAGTGTCTGTACCAGTAAAACATTCCTACCAGCACTGAATGACAGTTTCTTTTTTAACCCTAGCTCTCCAACAATTTTCATTACTTGTCTGGTTGATAATAGCCATTCTAACAGCTATGAGGTGGTATCTCATTGCAGTTTTGATTTGCATTTCCCTAATAGCTAGTGAACTTGAACATCTTTTCATATATCTATTGTCCAGTTATACATCTTCTTGGGAGAGGTGTCTGTTCAGGTACCCTGCCCATTTTTTTAAATTGGATTATTTGTTTGTTTGGTTTTGAGTTTTAGGAATTCTTTATCTATTTTGGATATTAACCCCTTGTCAGACCTGTTGTTTCTACACATCATCTCCAATTCATTTGGCTGCCTTTTTGTTTTGTTGTTGGTTTCTTTTGCTGTGTGGAAGCTTTTTAGTTTGATATAATCCCATTCATTTATTTTCGCCATTAGTTCCCTTGCCTTTGGGGTCAAATTCACGAAATTTTCTCTGTGACCAAGATCCATAAGTTTAGTATGTATGTTTTCTTCTATATAATTTATTGTTTTAAATCTTATATTTAGGCCTTTGATCCATTTTGAATTAATTTTTGTACATAGGAACAAACTGTAGTCTTGTTTCATTCTTTTGCAGGTGGTTTTCCAATTTTCCTAGCACTGTTAATTGAAGAGGTTTTATTTTCTTTATTGTGTGTTTTTGGCTTGTTTGTCAAAAATTATTTGCCCACATACATGTGACTCTATTTCTAAAGTCTCAATTTTGTTCCTTTGGTCTGATAAATTGAGTTTTAGAGAAACATGAAATATTAAAAGTCTAGATATTAAACACATCTTACTTCTCCACTTGTCATAATTTCCTTTCTCTTTTTATTTGCACTGTATTCATCGGACAAAAATTAAATAATAAAATATGCCTTTATTTTTCCCTGCCTGGCATGGCTCAGTGCATTGAGCGCTGGACTGCAAAGCAAAGAGTCGCCAGTTTGATTCCCAGTCAGGGTACGTGCCTAGGTTGCAGACCAGGTCCGCAGTGGGAGCACGTGAGAGGCAACCACACATTGATGTTTCTCCCCCTCTCTTTCTCCCCCACTTCCCCTCTCTCTAAAAATAAACAAATAAAATATTTTAATCAATATGCCTTTATTTTACAAAGTGTAAAATTTCATATTGGTTTAGTAAATCATGGCTTTTAGACTCTCAGTACAACTGATGGTTACATGGCCCATCCCTACTTTCTATAGGTAAGAAAATCAAGGAATCACACAGAGTTTAAATGACTCCCATTGCTATTAAGCACATAGCCACTCCATGTCTTCTGAATCCAAGCCCCATGCATGTATCTTGCTCTTTTTGTTCTATATTTTAAAATATCTCTATGCTTTGTTCATCTCACCCACTAGGCAGAGATCTCAAGGTTGAGCCACCTGGATTTTTGGCATATGCTTGATCTACATTGTGTGGATTACTTATCTGATACAGGTGTTCTAGCCAGGAATTCACTATTATATACACTTCAAAAGTCTAAGGGTGCGCAAAGATGTTTCACATGAATACGCTGATGTCACCAGGTCCACGTTAAATATTTTTGGCAGATATAATAGCTGATATTCATTAGCATCCATATCAGTATTACAAAGCTCTAGATATATTAATTATCCAGGATAAACAACTAATGACAAAACGAAGACAGAAACAGGACAATGGGAGAGACACTGTTCTCGGCATATTGCTTATATTACATTATGTAATAGTGTTAACAACTATATTGCCAATGAGTTAACTAGCTCAGAGAGAGTCAGTGGCTTTCAAAAGTCAGTGTTAAAACTGAGATTTGACATCAGGTCTACCTGATTCTAAGTGTTGTATATTTCTTCAATTCCACAATGACTCTCCTAGATTGAGAATATATAGCCAATAAGGACATCGTCATGAAAAATCATCGTGGTCCTCCTTCTTTTTCATTCTTGCTTCCTTAATATACTACTTACTTTTACATTGGACAGGAACTTCATTCACCTATGCTGGCAGTAAGACCACAAATTGATCAGCTTTGTTAAATAAGTCTGTAGAGCACGGGGATTACTGTTTAAATATTTCACCTACAACTGAACCATGCATTTTTCTTTTTTGGTTGAGAGAAATCCAAGTGCACAGATGTCCTTAGACTAGGTAAACATATTTTGGGGAAATCATGAAGTTTGTAAGAATGGTTCTCTCTCTTACATGTATACCAACATTTTCTAAAATGCTGAATATTCTGGGATTAAAGGAAAAGAAACCTTCTGCTTTCTTCTGTAATTTCCCAGTCCCCTTTCTACTCCAGAAAAGACTCTCTGGTGGGAATTTCTTCTCTGTTTCTTCACTGAAGGTCAAAGACATTTCTGATAGTAAAGAGACATCAAATATGTATCAATTTATTCATTCAGTAAATATATATTTGTTGAATAAATATTTATTGAATTTCTGAATGTGAGATACTGTAGGCATTATGTAAATTGAAAGCACATTTAGCATTCTCTTTCAATTTATAGTAAAAAAAAAGAAGCAGATGGCAATAGCATGAGGACAGAAGAAAGATAAGTTATCCCCTCTCCTTCATTTCCAACATAAAATGAACAGATTTCAATGTCTAATGAAATTCTCAGTTTGAGGATATTGGGACAAAGAGAACATCCAGAGTCTTTTAATGTAATAGAATCTTGGCTCCCAGCCAGCTTTCTAAGTCTTAGATATCTGCACCAGAAGAAGCTAAACATTCTATTCACTGACCACATTTTTGGTGTCAAGCTTATATGTAAGTCAGTCTCTTACATTTATTATTCTATGTACGCATCATGTTTTTCCAGCCAGTATAACCTGTTGCTAATTTTTAGGGTTATGGGTCAGGCTGTTTCAGTGGATCTTTGTGCTGAATGGGAAGTGGTTTTTTTGATATTTGCCTGATTTAGGTTGTAGGGAATACTTGTTTCATGCAGGTGTTCTGACCAGGAATTCACCATCTTAGATACTCCAGCCATCTAAGGGAGGCACCAGGATATGTTCACACTTATGTGTACACTGATGTCATGAGGTCCAGGGTCAGTATCTTGAACCTGGGGTAAGACAGAGGCAAGCGTTTTAAGTTAAGGAAACAAGCTCTGACTACTGTTTCTGGGTGTAATTTGCATGGACTTCTTTGAGCTAGTCTATTATTCCTGTGTGTGCTGAGCATGAGCCCAATTCTCACCATCAGAGAGGCTGTCAAGGGGTTCACGCTTTATACAGAACAGATTAGACCAGATAACTTCTGATGAATTCAGCTTAATGTTTAAAGGATCATAAAATTAAGGAGTCATGGAACATTAGAAATTTAGGAAATATTTTCTCACTTAATATAGAAGACCCATATTTTATTTTAAATTTCAAAAAAAGACACCCTACTATCCACTGAAAGAACATATATACTTGATTGAATTAGGAATCTCAAAAGACAAAAAAAAAAATCAAATTGAATGTATTTATAATCTAAATATATACTCATATTTTGTCTTATTTACAATTTGAGTGAAGTCAGAGTCAACTTTTGATTAGAACTGTGATAAAAAAAACTGCATTAGAAAAGGTGATATATCTTTTTGACATTCTTCAACCAAGAAATGAAATTTGTGTCTTTTTCCCTTGACTCTGACTACTGGGCCTTTGTATCTTCACAAATAAAATGAGGTGAAAGCGATGCTGTATGGTTTCAAGTATAGTTCAGAAAAGGCCATGTACATTCTGCTGTTTCTGTTGGAACCCTGCTATGGGAGCATTAAGCTGTCACATACAAAGGTCACTGCCCTGAACTGCCATAAGGAGATAACATGGAGAGAGAGACAGGGATGCCCACAGAGTCCAGTACCAGACGCCTGAGGGAAAAAGCCCTCTCTATGCCCCAACCCAGCCAGTATCTGACTGCTACCCTATGAGGTACCCTGAGGAAAAAGAAATAGCTGAGCCTCCTCAACTCGCAGATTTGTGAATAAAATAAACAATTTCTATTGATTTAAGCCAATGTTTTGAGATGGTTTGTTACATAAAAGTTAATAACTGAAACACAGATTTTTACTATTATGTTTCCTTATGCAATGCTTACCCATTGAGTAGGAAAGCGAAATATTCAGTCAATTGATCAGCATCTTTGGCTTTCTCAAATTTAATAAAATTTTCCGCCCTGGCTGGTGTGGATCAGTGGATTAAGCACTGGGCTGTGAAGCAAAGGGTCGCTGGTTCAATCCCCAGGCAGGGCACATGGCTGGGTTGCGGGTCAGGCCCCCAGTGTGGGGACACACAAGAGACAACCACACATTGACATTTCTCTCCCTCTCTTCCTCCCTCCCTTCCCCTCTCTCTAAAAAAAAATAAATAAAATATTTTAAATAAATAAATAAATAAAATTTTCCGTTAACTTACTGGAGAAACTTATTTTGTAACTATATTTCATGTATGAATTTAAATAAATAGAAATTTCCCTTTATTGTTAGTGTTTAATCTTTGATATATTAACTCCAATCAATCAATATATGTATGTATTTGTGTGTATAGATGTGTTGTATGTATATTTTATATAAACATGTATAAACATTATATATAATATATAAACATTAAGCAAATCCCTAAATTAGTTAAAGAGAGTGTTTCATTAAGACAAATAGGACAAAACAACCTCTGTAGTGCTGAGAAATATAAGTGATATAGCTGTTTAGAGCCTGGGTATGAGTAACCCTCTCAAGATATGATTGCCAAGAAAATGAATAGAATGTTACAATGACAACATCACTCATAATAAAAGACATTAAAATATTTTATGAAGTAATGATGAAAAATGATTATTTTATTGTATGTTTTGCAGATTTAGGTCCAGATTAAAGTAGAAATTAGGTAAAATAGTAAAAGACATACTTATTCATGTATTATACAGCATTTTAAAATATATTAAAACTAAGAAAAGTGTGGACAAACAATCCAACTTTATATGTGTAGTAAGAATTTTTATATATATTTAAAACTAAATTAACATTATAAAAAAGAGAAAAACATCAAATAGTGACTCCATCAGTTTAAAATTTCTTGCAAGAAATTTACAGCTATAAACTTTACTTTGTTCTGTACTGGTCAATTTTAATGTATGCTCCTGTACATGTTGAATTGCATTAGATATTTTAACATAATCCTATTATGTATATTTTCTATGAAAGTTTAAAAAGTAATTGATCAGATTGGCTCTCATCAGGAGTGTTTCTGTGTTCTCATTGATTGTCTATGTTGAATAATAGAAAATTTAAATAAACACTAATTTCAAAAATAGTAAAAATTTCTAATTTGAAAAATAATAATTAACTTGTAAACCAAAATTTATCCTCAAACTAATTATTAGGTGTTGTCCCGAAACTCTCTTTAATTCCTTACAGGAATGAATAAAATCTGTCATTAGATGAACAGGAGATTATTTACAACAGTAAACATTTACAAGGTAATGAATATGAATTATGTCAAAGTTTAAATAGCACAACCAGTGTTAATTACCCATCCCCAAGTGATTATTAGAATTAAAAAATGAAATAAAAACTGAAAGTTTCATTATATGACACACTGATAGTATATGTTGTACAGTACAACAGTATAAGAGTGCCTCCAAGTGGAATTTATCAAAATTCCATATGAAAAATTTATATACAAAATCTAAAAGTATCATTAAATATCTACATTTAAACTCCATTTACCCTCAAAATTGTAGATTTTTTTTAACTTGTTAATTATACTTTCTTGATACAGTGTTTAGGTGGCTGGTAAGTATTTCATTTCTATTATATTTGTACAGTAAAATCTGTTTTGGTTAGTTATACCATGCCTTTCTTTTTAGTAATCTTCTTAGAAATATTGTTCATATTTGTTGGATCTTAAAGGATGAGAGGGACAAAGAACTTCTCTTCCACTCATAGAATATTAGAGCTGTAGAATCATCTAATTCCATACCTCCAATTTTACAATTAATCATAAAAGTTTAAAGAATTTACCCAAGGTTATCCTGCTTAGTGACTTACCAATGAAATCTCTCTTCTCAGAGTTGCAGTTCAGAAGTGTTTCAAACATATTTGCTGTCACACCAACATTAGAGTCTTCTCCATGCCCTAAACAAATGCGTTTTTAGTAGATAGTCTTTTAAAAGCTCAACTGAACTCTAGAACACGAAATAATTTTTTTAAAGTCACCTAAGGCAAAAGTGCTCAAAAACTAAGAAATAAACTACTAAGTTCTAAATAGGTTTATCTTAATATTTAGTGTTAAGTTAGTGAATGTTTAGTATTCTGGAATTTTATGTTACAGAAATTTTAAGCACACAGAGCAAAAAGAATACCTGGGCAGTTATAAACAGGGCAACTGATCTTATCACATAACTTAGAAACTGAAATTTGTTTGCTCTGGAAAGGTAATCATTGAAGAAAAAGTTACTTTCAAACTAATTTGATTGCTAAATACTATTGTTTCCGTTAGTTTACCATTCTATGATATTAATTCTAAAGTTTATATGTTAACCATTTATTTTCCTTTTTTTTGTTCTGTTTAAGTGATTCCAGTAAGGCACACTATCTTTTCCCAAAAGTGGCATAATAATGTTATTCTTTCCTAATTCTTATTCATTTTTCACATCTTAATTGCTTTTTATAGCTTTTTCTCTTTGTTTCCTGCCACTTCATTGACAACTCCCTTGGAATGAGTTAGCCAATATCTATAACAAGATTTAAAGTTCAGTCTCTAAGGGGCAATAATGTTGATACATCTAAAGTATAAATATAGAAAAGTATGTGTAAACTTTCAAGTAAATATGTGGATATATATATATATATATATATATATAAATAAAACATGAAGTGTTAAGTTGTTAAACTTTTTAATGCAATACTGTAATATCTATGAAACTACTTCACTGTGAAATTAGAATAAAATATTCAAATTTATTATTTACTCTTACCTATTTCTAAACTACCTTTTAATAATTGAGCTCACATTATCTACAGCTTCCCTTAATTTCTTCAGCTATATTCTACTTAAAAATTGAATATCTTTTAACTCTTTGGCCAATATTCTACCCATTTTAGGTAGTTTCAATAGTGGCTTTTTTTAGTGGAGTTTTCACTACCTGCTAAGCTGAGCCCATTTCAGAACTTCATCACTACACTCTGTACTCCGTTTGCGAGAGCGTCAGTGAGGCTTCAAACAAGACCAGGCTGACATTCATCGCTCTGGCACCTAGGGAACGCGACATTGTTTGCCATCACTCTTTGGCTCAAGCCCATCATCTGGTTTTAAACATTATGACAATGCTCAATGCAAAGCCTTCTTAATTTGGCTTCTCTGAATACAATTTGTGACTGAAATTTAATGAGACACATCAAAACTTGGCTATAATGAATGCAGAAGATCTTCTACAAATTTATATTTGTTAATACTACTTATCTCTCCCACAATTAACTGTTCATGTGTTTATTTTCCCCACAGTGTGTTCTACAGATATTTTCCTTGATATTTGTATTTATTTTGTTAATAATGAAATGTACATGTTAACCTTCATAAATACCTCAACAACTTTTAGTTTGGTAATGATTGTTCAACTTTTCATATTGCATGTCATCTAAATCCAGATGGCATGCATATATCGAAACTAAATATACAATTATAAATTCCAAGTTAATATTTTGCCACATTTTTATGACTTCCAGAATTAGAACAAGCAACTGAAAATGAGTAAACCACATATTTTCTGAGCTGTATGCTAATCAAATATAGAAATAGAAAAAAATCATTTTTAAAAGACAAAAAGAGACCTACAGATTAATCTCAGTTATAAGATATTTAATTAAATCTAATAATAGTAACTTATTTACATATGTGAACTCTAATTTTCAACCAGCTGACACTATTTCATGTTACCTAGGAAAAAATGTGAAATTACATACATTTTGTATTTACCCTAAATGAGAATTTTCAGGGAAAATAATTTTTAAATTAATATAATAAAAATATATTACTTGATAATTATGGTTGTTACTGAGCAATTGCATTTGTTCCACAAATGTTCTAAAGTCTGTAGATAAAATTTACCATCCTAACTAAACAAAAAAGAAATTTTGCCATTCCTGACAGCATGAATCATCCAAAAGGTATTATGTTAAGTGAAAGAAGTCAGAAAGAGAAAGACAAAGAACATATTATTGCACTTATATATAGATTCTAAAGAACAAAATAAACCAGCAAACAAAACAGAAAGCGACACAGATACAAAAAACAAACTGATGGTTGCCAGTGTGGAGGAGTTTGGAGGGCTAGGGATAAAAGGTAAAGCAATGAAGGATTACAAATTGGTAGTTACAGAACAGTCATGAGGACATTAAGCATAGAAATATAGTCAATAATAGTGTAATGATTATGTAGGAGGCCAGGTTGGCTCTTGAAATATCAGGGGGTTCCCTTTGTAAATTATATAATTATCTAACTACTATGCTATATACTTGAACATAACATAAAATAATATTTAATGTCATCTATAATTGAAAAATAAAATTAAAAAGTACTCAAAGACAGGAAAAGATGCTACTGAAACTAATACAGTTTTTCACTAAATAAATGCTATTTGGTAAGTGACTAATATCAATGAGTTATGTTCCCTGAGTGAGTTAATCTGCTTCAGAATTAGCATATTTTACAATAGCCAAGTGCTGGAAGCAACCTAAGTGCCCATCAGTAAATGAGTGGATAAAAAGATGTGGTACATTTACACAATGGAATACTACACAGCAGAAAGAAAGAAGGAACTCCTACCCTTCATGACAGCATGGATAGAACTGGAGAGCATTATGCTAAGTGAAATAAGCCAGGCGGTGAAAGTCAAATACCATATGATCTCACCTATAAGTGGAATCTAATCAACAAAACAAACAAGCAAGCAAAATATAACCAGAGACATTGAAATAAAGAACAAACTGACAGTCATCAGAGGGGAGGGGGGAAGGGGGCTAATTCAGGAAAGAAGGGGAAGAGTCATCAAGGAACATGTATAAAGGACCCGTGGACAAAACCAAAGTGGGGTAGGATTGAGGATGAGAGGTGGGCGAAAGGGGTGGTGGGAAAATGAAGACAACTGTACGTGAACAACAACAACAAAAATAATAAAAAAATAAATGTAATTCTACTTAAGAGACATAAAAAAAGAAAAGAATTACCAGATTTTGTTTGTCTACTACTGAATCAAAATCTCTGTGATATAGCAGGTTATAAAACTCCCCAGATGAGTTGTGCAGTCAATAATTTTGGGAATCATTTTCCTGTAGGCCACATAAACAATAAAAGAACAGATGAATGAATGAATCAATGAATCAATCAAAATATTTAGGTGTTTTCTAAAACCACATAGTCAAAAAAAGACCAGAGCATTTCTATTACATTAATAGACAATAATATCATAGAAGCTTTTTAAAGTTGATTATCACCATTAATAAAATTTGACGGCCAGATAATTACTCAATTTATCTGATTTTGTTATCTCTGTTGACTGAATATGATGTATATTGTAGCTGTTTAATGACATAATCAAAACGTTGGATTTAAATGGTATTCTTTAAATTAAAATGATAAAACAGTGGTCATAAAGTTATTTATGATTATCTCCAAAGATTTAGAGATATCTATTTTGGTAAAATTGATGTCAACCATTAATCCAGAAAGCTAAGTCAAAACACAATTATTCACAAAGATATATCTGAATCCCTAGAAAACTGCCTTTAGATGCCAAAATTAATATTCTAAAACAGAAGCTACCTAATTTCTCCAATTATCACAATAGGATAAATGTAGAGTAAATGTATGTTTAAGAAAATCTGTTATTAATTTACAATTTATATTTGATTTATTCAAGAATGTGGGTTTGAAGAAAAAGAAAATTATGTTTAAATTCGCATTATAGAACTTGTTAATAGAATGACCTAAATGAAGGTATCTTAATTTGTGATCTCTAAAATGGAAAAATAAAACCAAGGTAAGGGATTCTATCATATAGGATGATTAATTGTGGCAAAAACACAATGTATGAAACCTGGTAGAGTCTTTGCGAATATTTTTTTTTATTACTTTAAAAATAGGTGACTTAAAGCTATCACAATGATAGGTACCCAGAAATAAATAACCTTGAGGGCCTGGTTACAAAAATTTGGCAACTGAGATTCTTGCCTAATATAATTAAATATAATTCTTATCTTATGTGAACAGAATTCAAAGAGTTCACAATTTGCTTCAATAAAATTTTGTGATTCATTATTTTGTCCCAGCAGAAATGTTACACTGAGAAAGAAGCAGATGTCAGGGAAATTTTTGTACATCCTGTGAATTATAGCCTCTAGAGTGAGAACACGAACAGAAGGAAAGTGTCTTTGATTAGAGAGCCATGGGGGAAAAGGTCCCTTTTGCACTGATTCAGAGAGCCTACCTAATGTTTTAATTATTAGATGACTGAAAATTTGCTGTTTGGCTCTTAGACATAGCTAAGAGGATACTAAAACTAAATAATGTACAGGGCTGTGTCAATCTTATGTGTTAATGTATAAATTGAATCAAAATAACTGATATTAAGAGGTTGTAAATTACTTCTGTTTGTGATGCTTCAAACTTGGTTACAGAAGTCAAATTAACAGCATATTTTATAGAAATCACCTTATTTTACATCAATATGCTGAATAGCTAAAATACATAATCACAAGATGATAAACATTTTAAAATATTGAAAATACAACAAAAAAGCCTTAACCATTTCTTCAAGGACTTTACAACTTTACCCAAATTAATATTAATAGTTATAAAACAATTAGAAGCCAAATAAGAAAATATACACACAAAAATAATACTCAAAAGACAGTGATATAGATTGTAACTTAGAAAAGTTTAATGAGGAAAATAGACTCTTTTTTTTTACTTACCTGTAAGATTTTTGTGACTATGAGGACCATGTAAAAATGGTGTTAGTTTTATTTTCTTACTTTGTACTTATATTCAGATTTGTACAAGCTTTTTAGGAATGTAAAATTAGAGATGCTCTTATTTTAAGGTTCTTAAGCATTACAAAGTATGAAATTATATGTCATCAAATTTAATAAAGAAAAATAGTTAGCCAAGATCAGACAAAAAACTGAAATAAAAAGTAAGAAACAGATTTAAGGGTAAAGACAGAAGGCAACATAATAGAGGTGAAATTCACATGGTAATATACATCAAGTAATAATATTTTAAAACCAATATCCAGTTATAGAAGAAATCAAACACTATGTAGAAAAAAAATAACAAAAATAAATTTAAAATATTAATTAAAAAGTTTTAAAACAAATCTAAAAGACATACTTTTCTTGGTAAAGAAAAATATGTAGTAAGAGACCATCTTTGGTAGAAAATATAATAGAAAACTTCATTATTATTAACAAAATTATATAATATATTCACAGATTAATTATTTAATGAAGATAAACAGAGCTATTTGTTTTCACAGAAGCTTTCTTTTTAAAGAGAATGACTCTATGTATCTATGAAGAAAGAGTCATTTGTGCTTGGACAGAATATGGTCCAAGCTATGGTAAAATAATTTAGTTGCAAAAAGGAATATCCATATTCACATCACTATATTTGACAGAATATGTGTTCTATTTAGCTTCATTTTCTTTTCAAGTTATCAACAATTCTCCTCTGGTCAGCTTTTTAAAAAGGACATTAAATAAAAATAATGGCTCTTCACTGAAAAAAAAATGCAATGGTATTTTTTATATTTCTTTCAAATTATAAAATTAAAATTGTTGTAATGAGAAGATCTCTGGACAGCAAGGTCAGAGGAGCATAAGAGCATAGAACATTTTAATAGTCATACATATTTTAGTGTGAAATATAACAAATATTTATGAAAAACATCATTGCTATGAAATATTTGGACAATGTGGAACCTTCCAAAATTAACCAGGAAAATTCTTTGCTTTCAAGAATATAGAAAAGGGAGAATATATGTTTACTACAAAATGTAATTTGGCATTAAACATAAAGTGTTTCAATTTTGTATAATACGGAAGTGCCTATAAAATGTCAGAAGGGATTGTGTTTAATCCACTAGGGAGAAAAATGCATCAATCATGGTGTGTTAATAGTTGTGTGGGCTTTTAGTTGGTTTACAAGCAGAATTCAGATAGGAGATATGAATGAGAGAGGAGAACTTCAGATCATAGTTTTTAAAGTTGTGGAGACAGATGGGATCTATCTTTTGGGGTAAAAAGAAGGAGTCTGAATACATTTTGGAGCAAGAAGCGCTTATACCGACTAACCATTCTGTGTGTGCTTCTGACAGGATGAGAGGACTGTTGCTCACTGCTTACTTTGAAATACAGCTGACATCTGTACCGCAGTTTTCTAACTTGGTGACTCTCACATATGCAACTCTCATTCAGACAGTTGATTATCACACTGAGGAAATTCACTTGTTTCCTGTTGTTAAAAGTATTTTTTATTTTAGCTAAGATTCAGAATTTTTCTTTGGTTAGGTTTGAATAAAATGAAGATTGCAAACCTGGAGCCAATTTCATGTTAGTCAAGCTTCGTAAAACAGTCATTGTTTTCTTTCTGAGATTTAAAAAAAAATTTTCTTTTAGTAAACAGCTTTCAGACTTCCTTATACTATCCAAATCAAACATTGAATTTTGCCAGGAAAAGTGAAAGAAGTTCTCATTCAAAAAGTGGAGAGGCTTTACTTTCTAGAATTTGACACCAGATCTTAAAATGTGGATCTGTAGTATTGTGACAAAATCACCTAAAATACCACAAGGCATTTGTTAATTGTTCATGATTCTATTTAAAATTTTAAATTTCTCCTATAAAAATTAATAATTATTTTTAAATTTGTAGGTATTAACTGCATAGTATTCATCACCAAATAAAAGTATACTGGGTAAAATTTCAGGGAAACACAGGGAGTGAATCAGTATGAGGTTGTATTGACAGTAAAACCTTCACTCGGAAAAGCAATTCTTTCGTGGCCTATCTGCCTCTGCAGATATTGAAACATATAAGAGAAAACATATCTCTCTCCAATCCACTTTACATTCTGCAATACCCATCAGAGTATCAGCTATGCATGAGTACTAAATGAATATCATAAAAATAATATGCACATAATAATGACACGAAAGACTTAGAAGAATGGGCTGAAGGAGATGTATAAAGGAATATCTATCTTAGAGATAACGAATAGCAAAATCAGTAGTTCTCAAACTTTAATGTGAATGAGAACTATCCGGTGATATTGTTCTTACTCAGTATGTCTTGGGGTCTTCAGATTCCCCATTTTTACCAAGCTTTAGACAACAATATGCCAATGTTGCTGGTTCGTGGGCCACACACTGAGTAGCAAGTAATGAGAGGACAGTCAGACAGCCTTGGAGTAGCCCAGTGAAGTGTAAAGACAGAGTGAACATTTTAACGCATATGCCCAAGCAAACATGTGACCCAGGAACTCAGTGGTACAGGAAAGAGCATTTAATCCATGCTCTGTTATGACAGTATTTGTCAACAAAATTTGCTTACCAACCGTAGAAACTAAACTTCGATTCTGGAAATAATAACCTGGCCATTGGTCTTTCAATTTAAAATTTTCTCTTTGTAAGCAGGTTAGCTGAATATCTAGAAAAAAAATTAGGCCCTATGAAGAGATAAAGAATTGAAAAAACAGAGAAGGGAAACAGACTTAAGAAATGTGAACCAAAACAAAAAAAACAAATAACTAATCCATTTTCTAGAGAAAATAGAGTAGAAAGATAAGACTGGGGAGATAGTTTGCTTTGGTCATATGGCTAAAAGAATGGTTACTTTTTGAACCCTGGCTGGGGTGGCTCAGTGGATTGAGTGTGGCCTGTGAACCAAATGGTAGCTGGTTCAATTCCCAGTCAGGGCATGTGCCTGGGTTGCAGGCCAGGTCCCCAGTGGAGGGGTGTGTGAAAGGCAACTACACATTGATGTTTCACTCCCTCTCTTTCTCCTTCCCTTCCTTTATCTTTAAAGAAATGAATAAATAAAATCTTTTAAAAAAGAGAGAATAGTTAGTTTTTGAGCTTTGCTATATTGCTTTTTTAAAACTGCTCAGTTCTATTTTTTTAATTTTTTTCTAACATCGCTTATTAGTTTCAAATAATCTTTTTATTATCTTTGATTTCTAGTTACTATTCCCTCTTAACCTCACCATGAAAGCACAGTACCTAATAAAGTCCAAGGGTTGACTTGGGTAAGTTAAGTTTTTTGGGCTTCAGTTTTCCCCATAAATTCAGAAGTTCTCTTCCTAGCTCAACTCTGAGTTAATGATAAAGTCAGGATAACAGTAAAGTTAAATTTTCAACTCACTTCCCTCTCAACATTATCACTGTCTTTTTTTTTTAATTCCACAAGAAGCCATAATTTTATTAACAATAGAAACAGTACACATTCCATACAAAACTACTTACTCTTTTAAAACACCAAAAGGGTCCTCATATTTAGGTGGTTACTTAATAAATTCTATTAACAGCAATTTACAATATCATTACTGTTGTTCTTCAGACCGAGGACCGCCTTTGTCTCCCAGCACATTTGCTTGTTATACAACTAAGCCTTTGTCCTTAACTTTCACACCTGTTTCATCAGCCTCTTGCTCTTCACCCTCCTCTTGTTCAGTTGGAGTCTGTGTGCTTTTCTGAATGTTTGAGACAGCATCACACTGAACTTTGAATTTCTCAGTAACTGTTAGCTGTGTGCTTACTGAAATAAATCCTTGATCTTGGCTTCCCCCAAAACTACGTAGGTATCTACAGCTGGGTTCCTATAGACATCTGGTTTTGAGATGGCAAGGGATATTTTCAGATTTCTGGATCGGTGACCCCTAGTAACCCCGTCACCTCTCAAACACCCATTTCGGACAGTGCCTTCTGTGTCTTCTCTTCTCTCCAGCTCTGTTTTTCTTTACTAACCGGTTCTTCATCAGTTTCAGTTGCTGCTGCCAGCTGGGCTGCTTCTGTGGTTGCTGGTGTGAACTGTTTTTCCCGTAGCTCTGAAATGCTTTCATAATTATCAGATTCTATTCCAGACCCTGCCTCCGTCTGGGGTTGTGGCAACTCCTGCTCTGTAACAGGGATGGTTTCTGTGGCTTCACCAAGCATCTTGTACAAAACGAGGAACAAAGATGTTGGCAGAGAGAGACTAAGTGAAAGTGTGCTCCACCCCTGTTGCAGAAATATCACTGTAGCTCTTATTGTATCGGAGTATAAAGTAAAATCAAAGGACTTGGAATCAGAAGACCTGGGTTCAAATTCTGGCTTGAGTAACCTTGGGAAACTGATGTTATCTTTCTGAACCTCAGTTATCTCATCTATCAAATAAAGATAATTTCAAAGGGATGGTTTAAAATAACATGTTTGGCTAGCTACCTATCACCACCTCATAAAAGTTATTAAAAACTTGTAAGAATTACCATTAAGCAATTATGTTGCTATTATACAAATAATTCATTGATGTTTTATAATGCTCTCCTAGTATGTTTTTATTACCCATATTTCAAATTAACTTACGATTAATGAATTTTTATTCCAAATAAAGTTGGCCCATAATTATTTTCTAAAACAAAAGGGTGTATTTTACTGAGTAGTTAATTATAACAAACTCTTTTATGTCAAATATTATATTTTTTTAAAGGTTTAACCTAATCTTTAAAATAGAGTACATCCCCTTTGCTTCTTATTTGGAAGAGCTCTGCAGCACATCTGTCTGCCTTAGGTAGTGTTCTTCCTAATGCTTTGGTGCCTCAAGCCAAACGTTTGTCTCAACAAACCACAGGCCTGGAATGAATTTAACCAGTTTTGTACGATTTAAAAAAAAATATTAGATTCACATCTGAAATTTCTCCTCTAGAATTAGATGATAGGAATAAATATGGTTTGACACATATACTATTTTAATTTTGAAAAAGCTGTGGGATTGAAAATACAATTTCAAATACATGGTTTTCAACAATTGCATTTAATTCCTGAACTCAAACAGCAATACAAGTCAACAATCAAAAATTGAGTTTTGATACCTTAGAAATATCTCACCAATATCATGTACAGAACTAAGTTTTTTTCTCAGTTCTAAAAAGATAACTACAGTAATGGGCTCCCAAGAGCCTATGTTTGCAAGACTAGAGAAGTGGCAAAGGGAACTAGATAGATAACAAGTGAACCAGCACTCATTTTCACTCTTTTTCATGGAATTACAATAAAATAATGGGAAAAAATTTATAAAGAATTCTCCACCTAAGGAAATTAAAAAGATATTTCTAGCTTCAGTTTATTTCCAGTGCAGTGAGACTGAAACTCAAACTGTCTTGATACCTTTCTGCTCCTCCCTCAGCTCAACCACCAAACACAAGGCCATGTTTTAGAATGTTTTAACTTTTTGTTTAAAAATTGATTTTAAATAATATTTTGTAACTTAAAAATAATAAGGGTAATATTTCCAAGAGACAATAACTAAGAAATAATTTTCAATTTTCATTGGCGAGTTCCTTGAAACAATAAAAGTAAAAGAATAAAAATCAATAGTTACTGTATATCTGCTTTCATTTTTCATACAAATCTATGGAGTAGTCAATTGTATGTATAGACTAAATGGAAAAATTGTGACTAGACATGTTATACAACTTACCAAATTATCACACAGGTAATAAACAAAAGAACTTTGGATTCTTCTAAAACTGTGTATTAAGGGTTAGGTCACATTTTCCTTATCCCCAAATACATCATTAATTTTATGATGTTATAAAATTGATAATGACTAAAGCCTTCCTAAAATAAGGTTGTTTGAATAGAAGCTCTCATTTGCTTTGTAACCCAGTGATATCATGAGTCTGATTGGGTCAGACATGGATAGTATAATTGGCCAAGAATACAGAATCATGGCATCATCTCTGAAACTCTCCATAAGTGACCTGAATAAAGAAAACCCAAATATAATAACAACTCTATTATAATTCACTCAATCGTGTTCCTTTTGCCTGAGAAAGTTAACATACCACTTTGAATGCCTTGTTTAATATCAGATAGTAAGTGAGTCATTTGGGAGATGGAGATCAATGACATCCCTACATTCAAATCAATTGTAGAATAATTAACTAAAACCTGAAACCAGGAAGTTCAAAAATTGAAATGCTCTTCAGTGCACTTTTATATCACCAATCATCATTGTACATTAATGTACAGGATGTACTTGTGATTGAGGACAGCAGCCTTGACAAGTTAATGAAGAAAAGATAAAACACAGTAATCCTATAGACAGCAAAGCTGATCTCCTATTTAGCAACAAATGTATTAGAAATCTTCCATCACTAAATTATAAATCAATAATGGTATGAAATGAAAAGAAACAAGTGCCAAATAGGTTCTCTGATATAACAAAAGTGTTAGAAATGTAAGTTCTCATACTTGTGTAAAAATATTCTACTAGTCTATGAGTCGATTGTATAGTGGTATTAATAGGAATAGTTTTGTAGTTCTTAATCAAGCAAAAAGTGCATTAAAATCAACAAAGGAATTGCCTAAGAAAGAAGACATAAGTTCCAAGAGATTGAGCAAATAGTATGCACCATTTTTAAATTTATAAGGACAAATATTAAAATACTACTACTGTTGGAATCATGTAGTCCTGTAACACAGGAAATAAAACAGCTTAGCAAACAAAAAACAATAATAAATGTTATATACTTTAAATATAATTTCCTTTTTAGACTTCAGAGAAAAAAGTGGAAAACTTTGGATTAAATTTCAATGATTATGAGGTGATTTCCTAACAGCCCTCAAAAAAAATTAAGTTCAAGAGAGAAGATGAAGTTTTCTTTAATCTCAGATTATCTATATTGTCATCCTTAAATAAAAATAAATTTATTGTTAAACATTTTGCTTTACAAGTATTCAATATCATCTATAAATCATAACCATGATAATGACCTCTGTACATTTAAAAAAATACAAAACTATGAAATTTGACTAGAAATAATTCTACAAAGTGTAAGATTTTTAATGACTTTAAGATAAACTTACTAGATTTTAGTTTTTAAATGAGTAGTATCCTTTTTCAAAGTAAATTTTTAATATATTTTGCACCAATTCTAGAAATACGAATATAGTATGTTCAAAAAATGGTGGAATATCCCTTCAAAACTATAATTCAGAACCACAGGGAGAAAGGGTCTCTGTTTCTTTATTTTGTTTTTAGTAATCGTAATCACCATCCTGACACTTTTTGTTCACAAAACTTGGACCCAACTGGTTTTAGAATTTTTAAGGATTGTGTTTCATTTCAATGAAAATGCAACACACAGAGCACCAGGGTGTGGTAGAACTTCTGTCACTTTTCGGCTATAGGTAAAGTTGGGCAAGTTATCTTAACTCTCAGAAACTTTTTTCTTATATTTTTTGGAAGTAAAATAACTACTGAAATAAAAATAAAGTAAGGATTGTATAATATCATATTTAAGAGTAATATTATGTGAGCTATAAAGATATGTAAATGATAGTTATTATTTTTATTTTTTATTTTAAAATAGAATTTTTAGTAGGACAGATTTTATCGGCAGACAGGTCTTTGGCATTATCCCCTCGTCCCCTCTCAGATGCAGGCACAGGGATTGATACATGGAAGAGTTTGGCTTCCTGGACCTGGGGCCTGCATGGGGTGCTCCTGGAAGAGAAGCTTCACAAATCCCACTCCATAACAATGCGGTCTCACTTAACATTTTTTAGAACATGTATTTTTTTTATGTTTTATTGTTCATACTATTACAGTTGACCCAATTAGTTATTAATTTTAAGGAAAACGTTTTTCCCCCATTTTATGAATTGATAGTAGAAATATGCTCCTTCACTCCAAGAATTTTCTTCTTGCCAAAACTGCTCAGTGAGAATGACTCCCAGGCTCTTTTTGCTCAGTGTGTTCACTCTTCTCCAAGGAGAAAGTGACTTAACTGATGGTTAATTTGAGAAAACTAACAAGTCATGGCTGACCTAGCACTGCCTCTTTTTCCTCTCCTGCTGGCAGAATGAGCTCTCCCTGCTCCATTGGTCTTTGAGCTTTAAGAAGAGGTAGCATGCTAAGTGAAGTATGTCAGGCAAACAAGCCAAGACCCATATGATTTCACTCAAATGTGGGATATAAAACTGAAAGCGATAAATGAAAAAATAAGAACCCCCCCCAAAAAAACACAAAAACTCACAGACAACAGCATGGTGTTTGGGAGGGTGGTCTGAAGAAAATAAAGGGGTCAAATATATGGTGAAAGAAGGAGTACCGACTTTGGGTTGTAAATACACAAAGCAATATACAGATGATTTATTATACAATTGTATCCTGGAAACTTATATAATTTTATTAACCAATATCACCCTAATAACTTTAATTAGAAATAAAATTAAAGAATTAAAAAAAGAAAATATTTGATTGGCCAAATTTCCATTTAGTTTTTTCCATAAAATAAAAACCACTTTTCTCATGTTCATCAATAATTTCATTGATTTGGAGATTTTGAGCATGTCTGTTATCTCCCATGTGGTATAACATTGATTGTTCTCAATTAATATCTTGATCTGATTGCTATCAACTTCAATTGGTCTACCTGACCATGGAGCAATGTCCAGTGAGAAATCTCCAGCACAAAATTTTGCACCAATTTTGACGAGTTTGATCAGTCACAGCACCTTCTCCATACACTGCACAAATCTTTGTGTGTGTGTGTTTCAGTTGTATTTTTACCTTTCTTAAAGTAATAAAGCCTAATGTGCTGAAAATGTTGCTTATTTTCTTCCACCTTCAATATTAAAATGGCTACACAAAAAGTCACCAATTTTGATGTTTTTTAAATGCATACTGATATGACAGCTGTCAAACTACAATCTAACAAAATTGTTTTGAATGAAGTTAAAGACAACTAAGTGCTACTAGGGCCGTCATACAGAAAAATGTAAATGAACTTTTTGGCCAACCCAATACACTTTATGTTCAGGTTTGTAGGTTTTAGATCATCATTGGTGAGGTTTTAACTTTATATTGTAAAGTAGAAAACGTTTTTATGTATGTTTTCCATGGTATAACTAGCCATCTTTTAAAAGTGTAAAATTATATTCAAAAAAAATGTTAAAGAGGTTTTCGGAAGGGCTGCTGTGCAAATAGAGTCCCGCCTGGCTCCAGCACTGCTGTGGCTGCGTGGGAGAATCTGCATATTTCTGGAATTTACTTACAAGGCTGACTTGGCTCACAGGCTCTCATCTACAAATTAGATATTATCACATTTAAGCTGACATTGGTAACTATATTTAAAATTTAAAACACAAATGATTATCTCCTACAGACCCAGGCAGAACCTCTAAACATGAATATTAAAAAAAAACTACCATCAACTCTGAGAGTAGCTCAAAATAATAGTAACAAAATGTATAAAATAAATTGTGTGAATTTATTTATTTATTTTTGGGGAGAGGGGAAGGGAGGGAGAAACAGACAGATACATCAATGTGTGCCCCCCAACCTCTGGGAGCCCAGCAGCAACCCAGGCATGTGCCCTGATTTGGAATCGAACCAGTGACCCTTTGGTTTGCAGGCCAGTGCTCAATTCACTGAGCCACGCCAGCCAGGACCAAAAAAAGGCAGGAAGTTCTTTAGCATGATATGTGTATCCTTGTCATTGTTAGTTATGTTACAGACAAATAGAAATATAGTTAATCATAAATGTGTAAAGTTTAAAACCATACCATTTAAATTTTCTAATAACCCAATTTAAAAATTTACAAAGTTAAAATACAATTTAATAATGTCTTTAACTGAATATATACAAAATATCATTTAACATGTAATCAATATAAAACATTGATGAGGTATTTTTATTCACTTTTTCATATAAAATATTCTAAAGTCTGATATGTATTTTACAATGATCTCAATTTTGACTAGCCACATTTTAAATGTTCTTAAGCCATATATGTCTAGTGGATACTGTTTTTGATAATATGCAGCTATAGAACTTTAACAAAATATTATGTCAAAACATTAGACATACACACAAATTCAGACTTATTTAAGCAAACTTCATTAACCAAAATGAGTGAGGAATGGAAAATTCCAGTTGAATTTTTTTGATTTATTTATGTTCAGGATACACACACACACACACACACACACACACACACATACACACACACACACACACCCCCCAAACCGGAACGTTATAAAAAGTTGTGTATTTATTCTTACATGTTTAAACTTCAGACATCTTCAAAATCCTCTCCATTTGATGCAGTCCAACTATTGAGACTTTTTTTCAAATGCTCAAATCAGTTTTGAACTCATCAATTTTGATGCTTTTTAGTGCTCCTGCTGTTTTTTGATTCACCTCTTCCACATCAGCAAAACATTTTCCTTTGAGGACTTTTTTCATTCAGGGAAATGTTACATTCCCATCGCGAGGACAGAATTACCTGGACACTGTCAGGTTAAAGATGTTACTTTATTGGCCAAATCTTTTACCTGCGCAGGGGCGAACTCCCTTGTTCGAATAGGGAGTCGCACCTGGCGCTTACAGGCTAGGGAATTTATACATGCAGGGCAAGCAAGCAGATAACAGAAGCGGATGCGGCGGGTTA
>PVJD01010784.1:0-51396 GCA_004026545.1 Mormoops blainvillei
CGTTATTGACACGAAGCATTAGATTGCCCAGAATCTGGTTCTCAAAACGTGGTCTGTGAATCGTAGCATTAGCGTTACCTATGAACTGGTTAGAAATACAGACTTTTCAGCCCCACTACAGACTACTGAGTCAGAATCTACATTTTTATAAGATATCTAAGGGATTTGTATGAACAAGAAAGTCTGAGAGGTTCTGGCCTGGAACACGTATTTATATCTAACCTTAACTGAAATCTGATTTGTAAATAGTGATATCATCACAGAACTTTTAAATAGTTTATTAATTAGTTAATTTTATTATGTCTTTAACAAGTATTATCTGGTGCCCAGTATATTTTCAGCACCACATGTGCTAGGTGTTGAGGATAAGAGTAGTCCCTATACCTCAGAACTCATAGCGTAATAGGCTTATAAAAACAAAACAAAACACCAAAACAAAAACCACATAATTTTTTCAAAGTGTGTTCAAAGCTATGTCTTTTAATTAATACTATATTTTTCTCTTTATGTCTTACATTTTTCTCCCACAATCCATGGACTTTGTGAGAAAAAAAGATTAACTTAAAATGTTACTCTCTTTTCATTTCTTTTCCACTTCATAACCTTTACTGCATTCCCAGTATGTGCTTCCAGAAGTTGTAATCTCAGGCCCAAGTAAAAAAGGAAAAGCATTAAAAAAAAATTAGGTTCCATGTTCTCAGATTATCTTTTATATATGCATCTCATCTTCAATCAGCAATGGTTCTCCCATTATGACATGGCATATTCTGGAGTTTTACTTGGTTCAGTTTTATTTATTTTTTTTGGTGAGAGAAGGGCAGGAAATGTTTGTACTTATTTACTAGGCCCACCTGAACCTGTTTAATTTTTGGAGATACCAGAAGAATTCTTCAAAAAATATTATCTACAGTAACACCGAGTAAGGGCTCTGAGGAATCATTACAGTCGGGCCTTAGTGAGTTTACATGTGCTTATAATAACTAGAATGGCGACTTCAGGAAAGGACTTGGGGAGAGCAGTGTCAAGAAGCCGTCATCTGTAGGAAAACAGTTGCTGCTTCTGTTGCCAGGGCTGCTGTCGACCTTTGAAGTCAAAATCTCTAATCAATTTGAGTTTAAGTCTCTTGATCAATATCAGGTGATATATGGGATTTTTATGGCATTTCCCTTATCTTCGAGATAGTTTTCTAGTTCATATTTAGAAAGCTTTTTGTATATGATTTCATGTCACATGCTGCCATTATGCTTTTTCTAGAACCTTGTATTAATACAATTACTAACAACAGAGAAAATTTCGAATATTTCAGCTTTTATTCAGGAGGCTTTGCTGGTTTCAGCTTTCACTGCCTTCATCTGCTAGAGTTTTAGTTGTCATGGTGCTGACCCAGCAGGTTACTTCAGTTTGGAGAAGAGTGAGTAGCACTTGTGTTGCTTATTCAGCATGTTATTTCTATTTGGAGCAAAGTGCGATGGCTTCTAGTCCATTTTTAATTGATTTTTAGAATGGTTTTAATGATTTATAAAGCAGCATTTAATCCTATATGTCTAGGTTTTGTTTGCCTCCTGAAATCAGCTACTACATGAAGTTGTCTACGACTTCATCAGTCATCCTCCAAAAACAAACACACAGTAACTCTTTGAAGAAGGTTCTGTGTCAATCTCTGCTTATAATCATATTTTTTATGTGATCATTTGACTTTCCAAAAATTGAATTTCAGTGATATCATTCTATCAAATTAAATATTTCAAAAATTTAAAAGTATGAATGGTACAAATATGAAGTGAACATGTGTTAAAGAGGCCATTTGTATAGAGAGACAGTGGATATAATATATATGGATTCTATAAGTGGACATGCAGGATAATCTCTGGACTACCCTAGCTGGGATTGGCCCCTGGGTCCATTATTTACGATTCCCTGGGCTGGTTGGTGGAAAAAGACATGGCCAAAAGCATAAAGTGGGCAAAATACAGACAGAATGACAATCAGGAACAAAAATAAAAACAAAATCAGAAGAGCAAAAAACAGAGAATCAATGAAGAAAAAATTATATTGTCCTTGGGATATACTTCAGGACTCAAGGAGAGATGTCCCTGGGAGAAAAAAAGCTCATAAGTTGTACTTAGACAATACAGCGTAATAGACTCCAGCAGATGAGTCTGTTTCAGTGGAAAAACTTCACAGGTTGTTAAAGAATACTTTTTAAATATTTAAAAATATGACTCTCATCCCAATGTAAAGTAAGAACATGTCAAAGATTTATTTAACTCATTAATGAGGGTTTCAAACTGGACTATCTATCATGGGCAAATCAGAATTAATGAAGCAGATTAATAATTTAAAACAAATATAATAAATGTTCTGAAAAATTGAAAGAATGTTGATTACATGAGGCATGAAGGAGCAGTTATAATGAAGAGCCAAGTAGAAATACTAGATATAAACTTATAATAATAGAAATAAAGAATTTCAAGAAGGGAGAAATAGCATGAAGATTATAAGCAAAGAATAAATCAATAAACTGGAAGATCGGCCTAAGAATATCTCCCAGAAGATGCAGACAAGAATAAAAAATATAAAAGAAAAGTTATGATAAGAGGGATAAATGAGAAGTGCCAATATATCTATGGTGGTGGAGTCTCAAAAAGATAAGAGATATGAGGAAACAATGGAGAAATAATGACAAAGAATTTTCCAGAATTAAGAAAGGATAAATAATAGCTCTGTAAAAGAGTTTATGGAGTACTAAATAGGATAAATAAGGAAAACCCCATGCCTAGAGGCATGAAATCTAAGAACATTAAACCCAAAGAGAAAAATTTTAAAGTCCAGAAGTTTTTAAATATAAAGATAATCACAAAATTAAAAATATCAGACTGAAATAAGACTTCTCAGTAGCAAAACTGGAGGCAACAAGGCAATGAAATAATAGCATCAATGTGTTAAAAAATACCTAAAACCTTGGTGTTTTTTTAGAAGCAAATGCCATTTATTAATTCCCTGGTTAATATAACATTTTACTTACCTTGTCGGTATCATCAATTGCTCTGAGAATGCTGTGTATTAGAATTAGCAATTCTCTCATTACAAATGAGGAAAATGAGACTCACAGATGTTAAGCAATTTGTTTGGGGTGACAAAGATAGTGGCAGAATGAGGTTTAAGATTGGATTTGTCTAATTCCAAAGTCTGTTCAAACTATAATTTTATATTCTGCTAACTTGTCTTTTAAATGCAAGATCACAATAAAGATAGTTTTAGTTATGATGTGGCTTCAGAAATTTTGTCATATAGAGACCATATTTTAAAGTTTTTTGGAAGAAATGCTCTAAGAAGGAAAGAAATAAGTCCAGGAGGATGCTTTGACCGATATATAAAGTATGGGTAATTAAATAACTTAGGAAAGTTTATTAAGATCCAAATAAGAAAAGTCTCCTTCCTAATAAAGAAACAAAAGTATTTCACTTAAAATCAGAACTTAATTCTGGATATATCGACAAGGCCAGTGATGGATAGGCAGGGTACAGAAACGTGAGGAAGAATATGATAAAATACTTTTAAAAAAAGATTAATTAATTAATTTATTTTTAGACATGGGGAAAGGGAGGGAGACAGGGAGAGAAATATCAATGTGTGGTTGCCACTTGTGCGCCCCGTACTGGGGACCTGGCCTGCAACCCAGGCATGTGCCCTGACTGGGAATTGAACCAGCGACCCTTTGGTTTGCAGGCCGGTGCTCAATCTACTGAGCCACACCAACCAGGGCTGATAAAATACTTTTTTAATTTGTGAGAAAATAGTCTCCTCCCAACCCCAGCTTTATTGAGATATACTTGATATATAATATTGTATAAGTTTATGGTGTACAGTGTAATGATACAATATACATATATAGCCCTGACTGGCGTGGCTTAGTGGGTCGGGCATCATCCCGCAAATCGAAAGATCTCTGGTTCAGTTCCCAGTCAGGGCACATGCCAGGGTTGTGGGCCAGTTTCCCAGTTGGGGATCTGTGAGAGGCAACCAATCGATGTTTCTCACATACATTGATATTTCTCTGTCTCTATCTCTATCTTTATCTCTCTCTCTCTCTCTTTCTCTCTCTCTCCCTGCCCTTCCCCTTTTCTAAAAAAATAAATAAATAAAATATTTAAAAAATAATATAAAGCTCTGGCTGGTGTGGCTCAGTGGATTGAGCACCAGCCTGCGAACCGAAGGATTACTGGATAGATTCCCAGTCAGGGCACATGCCTGGGTTGCAAGCCAGTCCCCCAGTAAGGGGCGCTCAAGGGACAACCACTCATTGATGTTTCTCTCCCTCTCTTCCTCCCTTCCCATCTGTAAAAGTAAATAAAATCTTAAATATATATATATACAGCTCATTGTGAAATGGTTACCACTAAAGGTTGCTTAACAGATCCATCACCTTATTTAGTTGCCACCTTTTTATTTTTATGGTGAGAACTTCTAAGATTTATTCTTTTAGCAACTCACAAGTATACAATGACATAGCACCAGGCTGTACTTTAACTTCCTAGGACTTACTCATCTCATAACTGAAAGTTTGTGTCCTTTGACTGCCTTCACCCATTTCCTCTAGTCCCCTGCTTCTGATAACCACCAACCTACTCTCTGTTTCCATAAATGCCTCTTTTACATTTTTTAAGTTTACACATATAAATAAAATCATACAGTATTTTTCCCTGTTTGACTTATTTTACTAAGCATAATACCCTCAAGGGCCATCCGTGTTGTCACAAATGGCAGGTATAATATACCATTACACATATTTACCACAACTTCTTTATCCATTCATCTGTTGATGGTCACTTAGGTGTTTCCATGTCTTGGCTATTGAGAATAATGCTGCGATAAACATGGGGGTGCTGATATCTCCTAAAGATAGTGATTTCATTACCTTTAAATATAAACCCAGAAGTGAGATTGCTGAATTATATAGTATTCTAATTTTAATTTTTTAAGCATCGTCTTGGTTTATTCAAAACTCTTCATTCAATGCTGGTGATGCAAGGCTGAGCTGATTCAAGCTCCGGGTGTGGTTTTCAAATTCTCCATTTCACCCACTCTATGCCACCAGGGTTATTATCTCTCCCCAATCTCTTTCCCAGTGCATGGTGTTTTTCATTTTTAAAATATTTTTTAATTTTTCAATTACAGCTTATATACAGTATTATATTAATTTCAGGTATACAGCCCAGCGATTAGACATTTATCTAACTTATGAAATGATCAACCCAATATCTAGCATGCATCTCACACACACATAGCTATTCAATACTATTGACTATATTCCCTACGCTGTACTTTACATTCCCATGACTATTCTGTAACCACCAATTTGTACTTCTTTTTTTAAATTGAATTTACTGCGGTGACATTGGTTAATAAAATTACATAGATTTCAGGGATAAAATTCTATAATATATCATCTGTCAATTGTATTGTGTGTTCACCACCACCCCAAGTCAAGTCTCTTTTCCCTCTGGTAATCACCATGCTATTGTCTGTCTGTGATGTGTTTTTTTGTTTGTTTGGTTTTGCTTAATCTCTTCACCTTTTTTACCCAGGCCCCCTAGCTTTCTCTCTGATAGCTATCAATCTACTCTCTGTATGTATGTGTCTGTTTCTATTTTGTTTGTTAGTTTGTTTAGTTCCTTAGACTCCACAAATAAGTGAGATCATATGGTATTTTTGTTTCTGTGACTGGCTTATTTCACTTAACATAATATTCTCCAGGTCCATCCATGCTGTCACAAAGGTTGAGAGTTCTCTCTTTTTAAGGCTGAGTAGTATTTCATTGTGTAAATGTATCACAGCTTTTTATAAAAAGATTATATTTTGCCCTGGCTGGTGTGGCTCAGTGGATTGAGTGCTGGCCTGCAAACTGATGGATCACCAGTTCTATTCCCAGTCAGGGCAAATGCCTGGATTGCAGGTCAGGTCCCCAGTGGAGGGGGGGGCATGAGAGGCAACCACACATTGATATTTCTCTCCCTTTCTTTCTCCCTCCCTTTCCCTCTCTCTAAAAGTAAATACATAAAATTTTAACAAACTATATTGATTATGCTATTACAGTTGTCTCAGTTTTCCCCCTTTCCCCCCCCTTCACCCAGCAACCCCCCTCAGGAAATTCACTTGCCTTTGTTCATGTCCATTGGCCATGTGTGTAAGTTCTTTGGCTACTCCATTTCCTATACTGTATTTTACATCGCCATGGTTATTCTGTGAATACCTATTTGCACTTCTTAATTTCCTCACCTCTTTACCCATTCCCCCGTAGTCCCCTCCATCTGGCAACCATTAAAACACTCTCTGTATCTACAACTCTGTCTCTGTTCTTGTTTGCTTACTTTGTTTTTTAGATTCAATTGTTGATAGATATATATTTATTGTCATTTTATCATTGATGTTTTTTTCCCTCTCTCTCTCTCTTCCCTTTTCTCTAAAAATAAATAAACAAAATATTTTTTAACAAAGATTGTCTCTTTATCTTTATCTTACCTTTGCATTTTAATTATGATGTATCTTGGAGGGGATCTCTTTGTGTTCATCTTATTTGGGACTCTCTGTGCTTCCTGGACTTGCACATCTATTTCCTTCACCAAATTAGTGAAGTTTTCTTCCATTATTTTTTCAAAAAATTTCCAATTTCTCGCTCCATATCTTCTCCTTTTGGCACCTCTATGATGCAAATGTTGGAACACTTGTAGTTATCCCAGAGACTACTTACACTATCCTCATTTAAAAAATATTCTTCTTCCTTCTTTTTGTTCTGATTGGGGTTTTATTACTTCCTTATGTTTCAAATTGATTTAATTTTCAGCTTCATCCATTCCACTGTTGTTTCCCTGTAACTTGTTCTTTATTTCAATTAGTGTATCCTTTGTTTCTGCTGTTGAGGTCCTCACTAAGTTCCTTGAGCATCCTTATAACCAGTGCTTTGAACTCTGCATCTGATAGATTGCTTATCTCCATTTTTGTTCAGTTCTTTTTCTGGAGTTTTGATCTGTTCTTTCATTTGGGCATGTTTCTTTGACTCCTCATTTTGGCAGTCTCCCTATGTTTGTTTCTATGTATTAGGTAGATTTTCTATGACTTCCTGTCTTGGTAGTGTAACCTGATGTAGTAGGTGTTCTGTAGGATCCAGTGGCACAGCCTCCCCTATCACCCAAGCTGGGTACCAGAGATGTGCCCTCCAGGTAGTCTGAGTACACCCTCCTCTGGTAGTTGAACCTTGATTGCTGTTGACAGGTCAAAGGGAGGGATTTACCCAGGCCAATCAGCTACAAGGACTGGCTGTGACCACTGACAACCAACCTCCACACTCCGTGGAGGATCAGCTGTGCAGGGTCAGGGTGGTGGTGCTCCCATGTGGTCTGTGACCATCCACTGGGTGCACAGGCTCTGGGGTTTCCTGGGTGGCAAAGGCCAAGGTCAGCCCCTATCTGAGTTTTGCCTGGGGCCACCCTTCCTGAGCTATAAATGTATATTGAAAATGTATAGAAAATATTATACATTCTAGAGTAATTCAACTGCTTGTCCATATGGTTAGAACAAGACAAGGTAACCACTGTCGATATAGTTGTTTAACATAATTCTGGAAGCCATGTTCAATTCTATAAGATAAAAAATATATATATGTGAATAAGGTTTAAAAGAAAATTATTATTATGTGCTTCTTATATAATGATCTTCATAGAAAACCCAACAGGATCAACAACAGCAACAACAAAAGCTATTAGAGTTAATGCTAATAAGAGCTCACAAATTTTCTAGATTAAACATTTAACAAAAATCAGTAGCATTCCTCAAATCAGCAATAATCAACTAAAATTTTAATGAAGTATGAAATAACATATAAACCACAATAAATACTTTACCATATCTATGAATCAAACTAGCAAGGAATGCATAAGAACTTAGTAAGATAATTTGTAATCCCATTAAAGGACATAAAAATTACAATAAATTAAACAATATTCCAAGTGGATAGATGAGAAGATTTGTCTATGTAAAGATGTTAATTCCCCAATTAATCTACAAACTTAATGCTGAATTCCAACAGGATATTTGAGGAAATTGCCAAACACATTCTAAAATATATAGAAAAATTAACAAATAGCTACATTAAACTTGAAAAAGAACAAAATGGGGATTCTTGTCCTACAAGATATTAAATCATACTACATAGTTATTGAAAATAAAATAGTCTGACTCATGAATAAGCAAATTGACCAATGGAGTATGATCTCACTAAAATGGAAAAAAATATTGCTAGATCCTTATCTTGCACCATTTATAAAAGTGGGTTCTGGACGAATTCAAGTAAAAATTTAATAAACTTGACTACGTCAGAATTAGGGATTTCTGAAAATAAACAACTGTGACCGCATCAAACTAGAACACTTTGACACAACAAAGGAAACCATCAATAAAAAAGAAAGGGCAGCCTACTGAATTGGAGAACAGGTTGCCAATAATATATCTAATAAGGAGTATTAACTCCAAAAGCCAAGATTTATAAACGCTCATTCCGCTAAACACCGAAAAAAACAAACATTCCTAACAAAAAATGGGCAGAGGACCTGAATACACACTTTTCCAAAGAGGACATATAGAGAGCCAAAAGACATGAAAAGATGGCCAATGTCACTAATCATCAGAGAAATACAAATTAAAACTATACTGAGATATACCTCACACCTGTCATAATGGCTATCATCAAAAATCCACAAATGATGACTGTTGATAAGGTTGTGGAGGAAAGGGAGCCTTCATGCACTATTGGTGGGAATGTAGGCTGATGCAACCACTATGGAAAAACAGTATAGAGTTATCTCAAAAAATTAAAAATGGAATTGCCTTATGACCCAGTGATTCTACTTCTGGGAATCTATCCAGAGAAATCCAAAACACTAATTCAAAAGAATGTATGCACCCCTATGTTGATTGCAGCATTATTTATAATAGCCAATATAGGGAAGCAACCTAAGTGCCCAACAATAGACGAGTGGATAACAAAAGTGGTGGAACGTATATACAATGGAGTATTATAAGACCATAAAGAAGAATAAAATTTTATCATTTGCAACAGCATGGATAGATCTAGAGGGTATTATGCTCAGTGAAATAAGTCAGTTAGAAAAAGACAAATACCATATGATTTTGCTGATATGTGGAATCTAAAGAATAAAGTAATTGGACGAATGAAACTGAAACAGGCTCATAGACACAGAAAGCAAACTGATGGTTGTCAGAGGGGACAGATTTGGGGGACTGGTTGAAAGAGGTGAAGGGCTAAGAAGTACAAATAAGTAGTTGCAAAATAGCATGGGGACATAAAGCATAGGGAATTAAAAATTATGCATTTCTCTTCATTAAAGGACATTGTAGACAATATTAACAGATATATAATGGAATGGAAAAAAAAAGTTTAAGCAGGGCTGTCCAACCCACGGCCCCCAGGCCACATGTGGCCCAGGATGGCTATGAATGTGGCCCAACACAAAAATGTAAATTTACTTAAAACCTTTTTTTTGCTCATCGGTTTTTGTTAGTGTTTGTGTTTTTAACGTGTAGCCCAAGACAGCTCTTCTTCTTCCAACATGGCCCAGAGACGCCCAAAGGTTGGACAGTCCTGGTTAGAACATCTCAAACTGACAAAGGTTTAATATATAAACATAGAAAGAATTCTTGAAAATCAACAAAAAATTAACAGCAAACTGAGAAAAAATATGAGTAATGCATTTGAATAGACAATTTACAGAATACAGAGTTTACATGGTAGGTTTATGAACTCATCTATAATGTAAGATATTCAAATTAAAGCAACAATAAAATGTACTTTTCACATATCAGAAAATAAAAAGTAAAAAGGGTGTGCAAATATTGAGGGTTGACAAGGATGTGAAGAGACGATACCTTCCGTATATTGCTAATGGGAGTGTTACCTGCACAGTCACTGTGGACAGCAATCTAGTAATGTTTGGGAAAACCTGCCTCTGTCCTATGGCCTTGTGTCCTATTCTTGGGTACACATCTTTCGGGAACTCTACAAAAATTTATAGGGGAAAGCAATGAGGAAAGGCTTTTGTTCCATTATTTTTTCATTGCTAAGAGCTGGAGGTCCTGCCTCTGAAGTGGATTGAGTTACTGGCCCCAGAACTTCATTTTTCTATAGTGATGTAATGAGCTCAAGGTGGACTGGGAGGGCTTCTCGCTTGGCTTTAAGTTAGATCGTATGACTTATAGTCACACAAAAATATCTACATAAATTCCATAGAAACTTTACTTGTAGTACATAGGAACTGAAATAACCAAAATGTGAGTGGTTAAGCAAACTGTGGTACATTTACACCACAGAATATTATTCAGTGATGAAAAGGAACAAACGATTAATACATCCAAGAATCTGGATAAACTTTCAGAGTTATGTTGAGTGAAAACAACCAGTATCCAAAGGATTACATACTGCATGACTGCATTTATGTAACATTCTTGAAATGACAAAACAATGAAAATGGAGAACAGATTAATGGTTGCCAGGGTTTAAGGAGAAGGTGCGGTTAGGAGGGAAGTGGGTGTAATTGTAAGAGGGTAACCAGAGGGATCTTGTGATAATGGAAACGATCTGTATTTTGACTGCATGAATTTCAGTGAACTTCACTCTTACTCCCCAGCCTTTGCTTTCCTGCCTACTCACACTGCCCAGAAAAATGCTGATAAGGGATCTGGACAAAGACATGATTAGTCCACGGTACTAAGTGATGGAGCCATCATGTGTTCAGCAAATACGTTAATGGGCCTTCTCCTGCTAACTGAGTTCTTCTTTTCAGATTTTTCCCTTTGGATAACACAGACTGAAGATTGTCTTGGCTTAACTGTCACTCTTTCCTTGCTAGCACACAAGCCACTGGATGGTTAAGAGAAAGCTCTGGTGCGGGGCCTATGGTAACATCATTGCAAAGAGCAGGGTGCAGCAAACTATGGCCTGTGAACCAAATCTGGCCTGATACCAGTTTTTGTAACTAAATTTTAATTAGAAAACAGCCCTGCCCATTCATTTACATATTTTCCAGTATGAATTTTTCACTATGGTGATAAAACGGGTTAGTTGTGACAGAGATTGTATAGCCCCCCAAAGCCTAAAATATTTAATGTGTGGCCCTTTATAGAAAAAGCTTTCGGATGTCTAGTTTAGAGCACGGTTTCCTGAAGTACGATGGATAGAATACTATGTCTAAGAAATATTAGTAGCTTTTACATAAAAATGAGCTCCATTTTAAACAAATAAGTGAGTTACCATGGTTATTCAGTTCAAGCACATTTTTCAATTATAAATCTTTTTAGTGTCTTAAATACATATAATTAATTATGTCCTTATTTATATATTTAAAATAATTAACATACATACAACTCTCTAAATATAACTATGTAACTAATAATTTAATAAATTAGATAAAATATATTTAAATCGTAGTGTGATTTGAGATTATCAACGAGATGGTAATAGAGTATTCAAAGTTTTCCAGAGGGACACGACCATGTAATCCTTGTGACAGGGACTATCCTATGGGGCTAGAGATCCATGGAACATACTTTGGCAAATTCGAGCGTGGATGGCTAAAACTGCTTCTCACCCAAGAAGAAAGCATTGTTCTCTACTTATATGAGTTCACTAGGATCAAGATTTCCACATACTTGTTCAGGGTCAAATCTCTAGCTGGTAATAAATAATGTGTGATTTCCCATCCTCCTCTATCATACTCTCTTTCACAGACCTGGCGGGTGGGGTTGACCATGGGTCTCCGAATGACCGCCAGGTCCTCCTTTGCAGTAGATTGTCGGACTCTGGATCTGGCTTAAGCTTAAACACCAGCTCCTCCAGGGAGTTCTTCCTGACACCTCTTTCTCCCCATCTCAGAGAAGGTTAGGGGCTGCTGCTCTTGCATTGTAGCATTTTCATACTTTATTATTGAGAATGGCTTTTATTGATCTCTCCAGTCATTGTGAACTCCATGATGGTTAGAAAGCTCATTTTTGCAGTACACATTGCAGTTGCTTTTTAAATGAGTGCTGAATGATTGTGATGCCTCTGCAGGCCTGTGGGCCTCTGGGTTGCTTCTACAAGTTACATCTTTTGTTGTGTGGCTCCAGTGCCCAGCACTGGCCTAATGCCGTGGCGTCTTTGATTTTGTCTTCTAGTTTCTTCCCGAGGTTCTGGGGCCCTGCTCTTGAACCTCAGCAAAGTGATAAGGCCCTTGCTGCGCCTACTGTTCTTGGTCCTCTTCCCTGTCTCTCAGTGGCTGTAATTAAATGGATAGATGGCCTTAGATTAGAAATGATTGATCTTAAAACTCTCAAATTGGTCCCCTGGATTCCATTTACTGTACTAGGACCTTGTACCATCTGTTGCAACCCTACTGCTGACAGTTGGCTAAAATAAGATAGAATTTGCCACTCTTTCTGGATGTTTGCCTTGCTTGACTGCTGGAACCCCTGCTGCTGGCTGGGTTCACATCTTGGCCTTAGTAAGTTGGTGTTGCATGATACAAACTCCTGGCTTTTTCACTCTCCTGCTTTACTCAAGAAACCACTGTTCGTCTATTCTTAGTCCACCCCTAAAATAATAATGTGAGAAAAGAGATTCAGACTGTATACACTTATCACTGCTGTCTTAATTGAATTTTTTCTCTTGCTCACTGCCAGAGGTTGTGGGTCTCAGGTTTAACTACAGTTATTTAGTGAATGTTTATACACTTCTTATAAATTCAGTAAAAGTCCATTTAAAAAACCCTGCCTTATAATTAAGAAATTAAATCTCAAAACTTAGAGTCTTGGGTTAGAAACACAGGAGCTCTAACTGGAAAAAAATGAACAGGGAGCCTGAAAAAAGTTAGATTAACTTTTATTTTCAATGCAATATCTTCAAAACAAACTAGTGAGGTACAGAGTTGGGAAAAATCTGAATAATTCAATGCTGTAAATTACTTTATTGATGGATATTCTGCTATGTATTTAATATTTTACTTCATTTTTGCTATATAAATTCAATCAATAGATCATTGATAGACTCCAGCAGACATTATATTTTCATAGAAAACTTCTGAGGCTTTTTAAATGTATAATTAAGACCCGTAGGAATTTGTCGTATATACTGTAACCTTAGGAATATGTCAGAAGTCCGTGGCCTGACCTGTATTCAAAAAGTTTTATCCTTAATTCTTACCAGAGAGTTGAGACTATATAATAAAACAAACAAAAAAATTTATGAAACTAAAAGGCAAGTTCAAAGTCAAGAGCCCTGTGTTAAGTCTTACTTCTGCCCTGAGTCTCAGCAACTACTATGGTGCCAGAACTATTTAGAAGACCAAGAAAGAACTACATGTTTTAATTAAATAACACATGGCAGAAAGCACAAGATACCAGCTTGGGTTTATCAGGCAGAACAGGAGCTATCCTTGTGCTAAACAGACAGGCACCAAGGAAAAGAGAGAACCCGAGAGACAAGTCTAAAAAAGCTTGGGAGCTATTTAATACAACATCTTAGGATGAAATCTAACGCTACCCGTAGATGTGAGGGGAGCCACATTCGAGAAAGGCAGCCTGGTGTAGAATAATGATGGAGTAAAGTAAATGACACGGAACTATGACAAATTCAAAACCCAACTGGAAAATTAGGAAAGAGAATGAAGTGTCGTATAGAATGACACCCTGACAATTACCCTCAGGCAGCGGGGCATGTCCTGACACATTTACCTATCCTGGTGCTGCAGGCACTGGTGTCTAGGTTTTCTGTCTGCACAATGAGCCTTTGTGCACCACTGTGGCCCATTTTCCGTCTCTGTCTCTGTCAGACATGAGGCTTAGAATGGCTGGCTTCTGTTACTTGTCAAAAGGCGTTCAGGAGAACAGACACTGCAGGACCTGCAGGTCAGCCGCATTCGTATCTTTCTAAATGAAGACAGACTTTTTTTAAAAATGGAAATTACTAATACTAAAAGCCGTTTATGAAATTCTACAAGGAAAAAAAAAAACCCCAAAAAAGAAACTGACTCCTAGGCCTAGACAAGGTGTCAAAATTTAAGATTATTTTATCCTCCTGTATACAAAATTACAGAGAAAAACAAAGCAGCAGGAGGTCCAAACATGTCAATCAAAGAGGAGACAGCACATTCCAGACTGGGAATATAATTAAGTAGAAGATATAAAAATAGGATTTCCCAACCTGGCAAGTGGAAATATAAACCAACTGGCAGAGGAAGAGTGGAGAGGATATTCCCACCCTTTTGGAATAATGATAGAAAAACATTAGGAATCAGAAAATGAAAATTTGTGAAGTAAAGATAGGGGAGGCAGATGAAGGAAACCTATTAAGTGTGTGTAAGTGCAAAGTTCCCAAGATCTGAGATGAGCCTTCAGCAATCTAATTTGGGGGCAAAGGTACTGACATTTTTTGGTAAAGGATGAATAAAGAGATCATTCTTATTCAGAGTGTATGTGATATAAATTTAACTGCTAATCAAGGAGTTTGCCCCTGTGCTTGAAAGAAAATGAAATATGCTCATATCTTGAGAAAACATTGTTTCACGTCACCATCACCACCAGTATGAAGTGTTAGTCGCTCTGATGTAGCAGAGATCAGCAGCACGGACCCTGCCTCACAGACCTGCGTTCCACGCTGCGGTTCGTTCGGTGAATGGTATTGACAGCTATATTCCTTCCCTCTTATATTAATTGCATTAAAACATAAGTACAGAGATGTGCATTGTGTTACTTCAAAGGCGTTAAGATGAAATGAAAAAAGCTGTTGAGTGAAAAATAATAAAAGTATTTCACATTCATTCCTCAACTGTAATAAGTGGAATTACAGTGGGAGGAGGAAACCTCTCACAGCTGGACAAGCCCTAAGACTCTTTCCCTTATTCTTACTTAAAAGCTATCAATTTAGAGCTGTCCTGTGTATTGCCCTGTGAATCGAACAAGCCTTTCAGTCTTTAATTAAGGGTGAAAAACTCTTTGAACATCACAGCATTCATCGGTTCATGTGTGGAAAGCCTGGTGTAACAAAAGAATTTAATCAAACTACAAGCCTAATAAAGACTACATTGCCTGAACTAAATGATGTTATTGCAGTCGCGGCTCATAGTTTTACATTTAAAAAAGCGGGTCAGAGTATTCATTCATCTTGATTAGCAATGCCAACCTAATTACTTCTGGAGGAAACAGTAATTAGCTGGAGTCTCACCTCATTAATCATGACATTCTTGTAGCAGACTATTTTTATCTGATAAATGGCTTGGATTGGAACAAGGTGTATATTTGAATTCTAGTTAATTGTACACAGCTTGCTGCATAACATTTCACATTTTTATCATTTAACTACTTCCTTTCTGTGGACCTCTGGAGGAGCTTTTGTTGGTTACTTGCATTCTCGTAGTGGAAAAAAAAAATCTGACTTAATGAGAGGGTCAGTTGTTCTTGTTAGTTGACGTGTCAGAAACGGCATCTCAAGGAGGCAGAGGAAAGGATAAAAGATCTCTATGGGTGGATTGTGATTCAAATTACTATGGGACAGACACTCATTGTAAAGTTTCTGCAGTGAATTCAAAGTGAATGATAGCATTTCGTAACTTGGCTCAGCCGTTTCCAAGTGATCAATGACATACATTGATAACAGCAGTGTTATTACCAATACATATTAGGCAGGGAATCATAATAAATGTAGTCAGATTTTCAGTGTCCCTAAACAAGTGCCAAGGAGTTCCCCACGTTTAAAAAGTGGTAGTGCTTTGCACAGTAGTTGGAACTCGAGTCTGCTTAGCTATGGTGAGGGCCATTCTTTTGTGACGTTATAAGGCTCTGATCACTTCCCTTTCCCTAAGCTTTGCATTTCCCAGAATTAAAGCTTGTAGTTAATCAAAACATCATATACGTTGCTTTATCCTGGTTCCTTTTCAATTTACGAGTCTCAGTGGGGCCTGAAATGAGCACCATTGAATACAGAGAGAATTCTTTCTTTCTTATTTATTTATTTATTTATTTATCTATTTATTTTATTGTGTTGTATTGGATTTTTTCCATTGCCATTTATCTCTCCATACCCTCTTCCACCTCCATCCACCCTCCCTTTAACCCCCGCCCTACTCCACAATCACCACACTGTTGTCCGTGTCCACATGTCCATGAGTTCTTTTTCTTTTTCCTTTTTTGCTTGATCCCTCCACCTCTCCAAATGACCACAGAGCTGTCAGCCCACTCTCTATGACTGTCTCTGTTTTGCTTGTTAGTTTAGTTTGTTCATTAGATTCCACATATGAATGAAATCATATGCCATTTGTCTTTCTCTGACTGGCTTATTTCAGTTAGCATAATGTTCTCCAGGTCCATCCATGTTGTCACAAAGGTTAAAATTTTCATCTTTTTTATGGCCAAATAGTATTTCATTGTGTAAACGTCCTATAGTTGTTTTATCCACTCATCTACTGATGGACACTTGGGCTGCTTCCAAATCTTGGCTATTGTAAGTAATGCTGCAATGAACATAGAGATGCATGTATTCTTTCTAATTCGTGTCTGGGTTTCTTCAGGAAAAGTCCCAGGAAGTGGAATCGCTGGGTCATAAGGCAGTTCCATTTTCAATTTTTTGAGGTAACTCCTTACTCTTTCCACAGTGGCTGCACCAGTCCACATTCCCACCAGCAGTGCACGAGCATTTCCCCTTTCACCACTTGTTGTTGTTGATTTATTGATGATATCCATTCTGACTCATGTGAGGTGCTATCACATTGTGGTTTTAATTGCATTTCTCTGATGGTTAGTGACGTTGAGCATCTTTTCATATGTCTATTGGCCATCTGTATGTCCTCTTTGGACAGAGGGAATTCTTGATTAGTACCGTGTAAAAATGTAGGATGCTTGCTTTCAGCCAACAGCAAGGGCAGGGGATTACTACCAGGGAATATTAACAGTGGTTGCCCAAGGGAGCCTCATTTACCTATGCCCAGAGTCAGGCTCCTCAGTCTTGCACTGTACATAAGAAGAGTGGGTCAAGTTCTTCAGGGCTGACTCACACTAGCCAAGTTTAGGAAGACTGATTTATGAAATAAGAAGGCCAGTTCAAAATACTTCAGTGAGAAATGACTTCGCATACATGGACACAAGATTGGAATTTTTCTGTTGTCCAGCTAGACAGAAAGCAATATAGTAACTAGCCAGTTTAACAATATATAATGTGAATTATGGTGATAAGGACTGTGTTTATCATGAGCTTTGTCGACACAGCGTTATTATGTCCCTGTAGGGATTTCTACATGGGAAGTCACATCATAATTTGATGGTTGCTTGTTGATCTAGTAGGAAGAGTTAGATAAATCTCATGTTTAGTGGAATCAACCTAACATAAGATATAATTGTTGGTTACTTGCCAACTTGCCGCCTCTCTATTAGCAGTGGTGTTATCAATGAGGCTAGGATACTTGAGACCTATTAGTCCCACCTCCTCTTTCCTGGGCAATGCCAGGGTAGACTCTCCCAGACTTTTCCTCAACTGTTCTTTTTTTTCTGAGGTGAACACCACCTTTTGCTTCATTCGTTCTTTTTTTTAATATGTTAAAGTAATGTAGTTATAATTGACTGTTTGCCCGAGAACCATTCTGACTCCTTCAGGTGACTTTGCATATCTCTGTGGCAGCTTGTCTTATTATTTTTTTTATTTCCAAGTTTTCTGGACACCTCAGTGAGGCTAAGTATAGAAGTCCCTCCACTTAAAAAAAAAAAGTTGTTTCTAAGTCCATTTGCACGTAAGTCAAAATGACACTATACCACTTTAAACATGAAAATAGTAATACAGGCTTTAGGATTAGCTATGAAATGAATAATAAAGCTACAGCAATATTCCTAAGAAGAGCATAAGCTTGTGTTTTTCAAGAGCATTCCCACAAAATGTAAGTTTGAAAAAATGAAACTAGTTATGCTTTTCTCCCAATTAGTATCTAGCCTATCAGACATCTTTCCCCAAAATATTGGTTTTTGTCTACATTGCATATCTATTGAGGCTGTTGAAAGCTGCATGCCTGATTCTCTTCATAGCTAGGGTGGGAGAACTCCTTGGTGCTTCAGGTGGATTTCTTACCACCTCTTGACCTCATAAGGGTATTAGGCATATTCAAACAAGGCCTTTGACCAAGGGACTCCTCCGTGGTTTGTAACAAAGGTTTCATTTGCAGCATATAGACCATGCTTGGCATTTATGTTCTCAAACAAATAATAGTTATAATGAATTACTTTTAGGTTGCCAGATGTCCAACTTTGATGCTCATCATCTGGCCATATCCTCAAAGTTGTTTATTGTCCTATTTACTTTTCCTCATCTGCTGCTGATTACTGCAGACCCAATAGCCCTGGCATTTTTCAAATGTCACATGTATTTTTTTCCCCTAATGAATTTTTCTCATGGTCCAGTGATTTATCTCACCTGTATGTGTAACAGCTCATCGTCTTCCCACTACTTTCAGTTAAATTTTTTTTCTCTTTTTATTTCTATTATAATCGTACACCTTTTATTACTATGCTGTACTTTAAAAATACTGCTTTTTAACTGGACGTGGTGTTGCTAATAATAGCTTTAAAACTATAAAGTACCTTAAAAACCAGACACAGACATAACAAACAGGTTTTCTCTGAGACTAAAATGATTGTGTTACCACGTATGCCATCTCTTGATAACAAAGTTGACCATTATTTTCTTGTTTGGAGTGTTGCTTTGTTCTTCTCTATGAAAATTTATAATCATATTGGTTGAAAGTTGAGAACTCTCTATTCTGATCATACTATTTGGTTGGCGATATTATTTTTGTTATTGAAAATTTGTTTAATGTTATAAGCATTAATAATAATTACTAATTCTTTTGAGGTTTACCAGAGTGCAGGCACTACTCTAAGTGCATAACATATATTAATTCATTTAATTCTCATTAAATAAAATTTTCAAAATGAATTTAATTCATTCAGTTTCGTATCAACCTTAGGAGATAGGTGTCATTTTTATTCCCATTTTACAGATGAGGAAATTAAGTAACATACCCAAGGTCACTCGGCGAATAACCGTGGGGCTGATTGGAAGCCTGATATTTTGGTTCCAGAGTCCACTTTTAACTACACCCTTAACTACTCCTCATGTAATGGGTTTCTTGTCACAATGTCTAAAAATACAGAAAACTCCGAAGAAAGAAAATAATATTGACTGACTATCCCACTATTCAGTTAAACTATAATTTTTATTTTGATACATACATCTCCAGATTCTTTCCCAGGACAAATTTGTTGTTTGTTTCACTCAGAAAATATTAGGAGTATATTTATATAAGTATATTTACTGTATCATTTTTAGAGATATCACTATGTTTTAGTATTTTTAGCTATCATATTTACTGAAACAACTTGTTTCCTATTATAAGCAATGACATGGTGAATAATCCTGTGGAGAAACCTTTGTTCACATATTAATTTTTCTTTAGGAAAAGTTCCAGAAGTGGAATTACTAGATTGAATGAGAGAATGCATATTTTCAAGGCTTTTTGTACCTATTACCAAATTCCCTTCCAGAAATGCTGCATCAGTTCATACCCTCCATTAGAATATGAGATGCCTGCTTTCCTGTACCCTGAGCATCATGGGGTTTAGCATTTTCTTCTGTTTCTTTTTTTGTGCCCTAATTTGAATTTGTGCCTTTTTTGTTTTCTGCTTAAATATAGTACCCTTCTGTTGTATTCATATTGATTACTTTATCTCTCTATGCTTCAGTTCTGCTCTGTAAGAATGACATTGTAATAGTAACGACATCAAGGTTGGGGGATGCAAGTTTTTCACATATATGCTGCATAGAAGAGTTGCTTGCTATTGTAACTATTATCTATTACCTTTTCTGTTTTTTCTTATTTTTATGTGTTAGATAATATGGTTTTTCTTGGTTATTTTGAATTTTAATGTGTTCTCCATGATGTAGCCCTACCTTCAGTCCATTTATTCTTTTTTATAGTTAGATATTCCATGAACTTTTTCAAATATTCATATGTAAGTTCATTTTTGTAGGTAAATAGGAAACCATTTTTTTAATCTTAAATCTAAAGTTGAAATACAGAGTATCTACTATTGCTTACTCTAATCTTGTAACATTGGAGATAATATTCTTTACAAATAGACCTAATAGTCATTAGTAATTGACTTATTATCCAGTACCTGTGGCTCTTCCTTCTCATGGTTGGAAGGATCTGTTATCCCCCCCTCCCCCCCCCTCACTCCCCCTCCCCCCACGCCACCCAAGAGGCTCAGTTTCGTTTTAGCTGCTAGGTTAGCTCTGGTGTGGGAATAGATTTCTCAAGGCCAGCTGACATCCTCAAACTCAAACTTTTTGATAAGATTTTAGGCCTGGAGACTCTGTCAGAAAGGCCGAGGCTCCATGGCCATTCAAAAGTGGCTTGGCCATCCTCGAGCCCAGGACGAGGACCGAAAGATTAAGGCCTTAGCATTTAAGGTCCCCTTTAGTTTTGTACTAGTGTTTCTGACTTTGTTATTCTTTAAAACTCTAGGTCATCAGGTGAGGGCTATAATACTGTGCCCCTAGCCCAATGTATGAAACTTAGGACTAAAAAGAAATCCTAAAAACCATATAGGCCATTTCACTCCCAAATGAATTCCTTCTACTATATTTCCATTAACTATTTGTCAAGTCTTTGTTTGAACACAATCCACAAATGTCAGAGTCCACTCATCTTCAAACAACTCTAACTTTGAGGATAGGTTCAGGCCGCTGTACTTCCTGAAGCTTTCACTCAACACAGTCTGGCCTTGTAGAAATTTATTGTTCCATTCACATATTTGGACAGTTCTACAAATACTTGGAGATAATTATTGCAGCCCCCTCAACCATCCTCCTGTAAAGAAAGCAGTCAGTCCTAGCTTTTGCCTTATTTCTTAAAGCTTTATGGAATGATTTTGTGCCCCATTACCCTACTGGTAGCTCTGTTGCTCCCCATTCATCTTGGAAATTTGTCTTTGAAGCATGGCTCCTAAAGCATAACAGAGTTCACTGATATAGTGGGGCCAGAGCAGAGTACATGCAGCCTACTGCTTCCATTGTCCTTGGTTCTATAATTCCTTTTTTCTTTAGATTAATGTATAGATGACATATATTATTATGTTAGTTTCAGATGTACATAGTGATTCAACATTTATATTCCTTTTAATGTAATCACCGCATAAGTCTCATAACTACTGTCACACCACACAGAATTATTACTGTAATATTATTTCCCCTCTGCTGTACATTACATCTTCATGACTTACTCTTATTTTTTTTAATAAATGGAGGTTTGTACTTTTGATTCACCTTCACCTATTTTACCCATCCCCTATCCCCAAACATCAGTTTATTTTCTGTATCTATGAATCTCTTTCAGTTTTATTTGTTTTTGTTTTTTAGATTTCACAAAAGTGAAATTATATAGTATTTGTTTTTCTTGTATGACTTATTTTACTTAGTATAATACTCTCAAGATTTATCCATGTTGTTGCAAATGTCAAGATTTCATTCTTTTTTATGGCCAAATAATAGTCCTCTGTGTGTGTGCACGCATATGTGTGTGCGTGTCTGTGTGTGTGTGTGTGTGTGTGTGTGTCTTCTTTATCCATCTGTCTGTCAGTGGACCCTAAGGATGCCTTCGTATCTTAGCTGAGTTCTATAATTCTATCAATGTCTAAAAACATATTAGGATTTTTTTCTTTTTTGGTCAGTTACATCATATTGTTGATTTATAATGAACTTTTGTCAAAATCTGAAGTGTTTTTTCATATACACAGCTATTCACTATTCTCCTCCTTTAGTCTACTTGCATTTTGCACTTGTACTTTTTTACACACCACTTGTAGGACTTTATCATTCAACTTCATCTTACTAGAATCAACTCATGGTTGCATTCACGTAAATTTTTTTTGGATTTTGATTCTGTAAGGACATTTTGGTTATCCCTTCCTATTCTGTAGTATTACCAGTTTTGAAAAAGTGCTACCCAATTCTTCAGACAAGTCAACGATGATGATAAGAACAGTGTGAAGGACAGAGGTTTGTGTTTTCCCACCAGAGAGCTCTCTTCATGTCAGTACTCTGTTTGTGGGTATGGTTGTTCAAATATTAGGGCACTTTCTAATCATGGATTTTATTCATACATATTTTTTGTCTCAATAAAGCAGTTCCCAAATTTTGTTTCAAGAAGATGCACCTAATAAAAATTGGGTGCCGTATTTAAAAATGTTTAGGAGATGCTGCATACTACATTTTGTTTCTGGAGAACCACAATGCATATTATATATATTACTCTTCAAAATTTATATTTTGTGTAACGTATGTTTTCCAAATGTACTTGTGTATGAACCTTGCTTCCTACATACCTATGAATATCTTGTGGAAGTCTGTTCTTTGCAGACACACGTTTGGAAAATACTCCCTGCAAGGGTGAAATGAGAGAACCTGTCAAATGCTTTGCTGAAATTCAGATACATAGGTCCCCAGAATTTTCCTTGTCTCCTGCTCTAGTAATTTTATCAAAACAGAAAATGGCTTGAATTGTTCATCACAAATCTATGTTGGCTCCATATTGATCCTGTTTGGTTTTTTCAATTCCTGCCATGCCCAGAATCAACACAGAATTTAAGAGTTCAATTAATGAAACACACTGTCTCTCATTCCTCATCTTTTAGGTATGTTAAGTCAATATTAACTCATCTTTGTCTGCTGGGGCCATTCCTTTTCTCCAAGTTTCTTCCCTGCAAATTCCAATGCAGTTCATCCATTTCATTTCGTGATTTCTTTCAGAAACCTGAGAAGAACTTCACCTAGTCAGAAACACTTAGCTCATCTTATAAAACTGCCTGGCATTTGAACATGATTCTGCCCAATCTTGGTCTTTAATTCCACTTTCTGAGATTCCTTCTTGCTTTTCTGGGCTTACTAGCATTTCCCTTGACAGAAGATACACACAAAACAGGAACTGATGTCCTAGATTTTCTGTCATTTCTTCACTTGCAGTGGCCCCAAGCCTTGCATCTCTTTCTTTTTTTCTTTTCTTTTAAAGTTTGTTCATCTGTTTCAAAAGGGAAAAAAGCAGTTTTTGTTGATTGTTAGCATTTTTGGAGGCCTTTTCCTGTTCTCAGCTTTTAGCCCTCCTGACACTGTTGTTTCCGTTCATGACACTTGTCTGTGGCTCGCCTGCATTTGATTGCCATGTCTTCTCTGTTCTCTTCCTCAGCAGGCTTATTTGACATTGTGTCGTTAGAATTTTATGTGTGCAAGGCTTCCTTCTTTCTTGAGCCACCTCCCTTTTCAGAGTTTCTGTCCAAGGAATCCTACCCAACTAATCATTTTGAAATCTACTTTTTTAGAGTAGCTGGTCTTCCCATCACTGGCTATAACATACTCTTAAATAAAATGATTTAAAGTTATGATTCCTCAGCCTGCTTCACTTCTTAAACACAATTAGCCTCAGTGTTTCTGGGTCTCTTTCATTATTCCTTCCTCCAGGGTAATGAAATGATTGGCTGCACAAGTCAAGAATCCATTTTACCAAAAGGAAATAGCTCCCAGTTTTTATCTTGATAGAAGAAATTCCTTAACCATTGTCTGGTAAGAATTTGTTTTTGGCAGACAGATTTATATTTTATCTCACTGTACACTGTTAGAAAGGTGTGAATCTTATAAGGGAAATGCAACTAAGAGAGGCACATAAATAAATAAAGTTAATTAAAACAGGTTTGTTGTGATAATTAGTTTGGTTTACAATAGAGTATTTTGATGTTAACAGGTCTTAGAATGCTTTAGGGCAATATTTTCTATTTCTAGCTCTTGAGATATCCTGTGAATATATTACAATGAATTAGTTTTACTAATTGATTTTGTTGTTATAAATTATGCAGTTCTGGAAAACCCAAGAATGCATTCAATTTACAAAATACATTAATTATTTTCATTCTGGTTATTGATCATTTGTTCAGCAATAGTAGCTGATGAGAGGCATAGAAGCAGTCTGGTATTACCAAGAACAAATATTGGTTCACCCAGAAATTACTGATCACAGGATCCTCCCTTTAGATAATGTGCTGTTGTCTAAGAAAATGTTATGGTTTAATAAAATTCTTTTTTCAAAAAGATTTTATTTATTTATTTTTTAGAGAGAGGGGAAGGGAGGAAGAAAGAGAGGGAGAGAAACATCAATGTGCAAGAGAGAAAACATTGATTGGTTGGGGGCCTCTGAGAAACATGTCCCCTGATCAGTAATCGATCCTGTGACCTTTGGATTTGCAGGAAGACACCCCAAACCACTGAACCACAAGTCAGGTGGTTTAATAAAATTCTTATTGCTAGATAAATAAGACAGACCAATGGCTTTCAAAATTTGGCCCCCACAATAATGGGTTTTATTTTTTCCTCACAGATCCCTTATTTTGAAACATTGTCCTTGGTATTGTTGTTATTAAGATGATTTGTTTTTCCATTATTTTAAATAATATATACAACAGTAAGTCATACTTAAAAGCTCTGATCAGAATGAGGTAACTGATTTCGATTGATTCAGGTCATGTATTTCTTACCAGAATCAATTATATTTGTATTTTATTTTACCGTTCATGGGCTTTCAAGGACCTTAATCTAGAAGGGTTGTATTTTCATTGGGCATTAGATATTACTATTCTTGTTATGATGCAGAATGTGTATGTAACTTGTTATTTTTAGTGCTTTTGGTCAACATATAACAATGTAAGGGGAATTTGGAAAACTGAAATTAGATAATAAAGGAGCCTTACTTTTGCAAATGGTTTTGCCCTCCTTCTAAGGAGCACTGCCTACTTAGTACTTCTTCATACAGAATTTCATGTACTCATCCCCATGTTGGGAATACTAAAGAGGAGAGAAATACTCAAAACAAATATGACAAGAAGTCGAGGAAAGGGAAGGGAAACAAGGAGCTGAGAAAGTCAGTGGGTCACCAGAGAGACTGCTCTTCCCCCATCTAAGGCAGGCTCAAGATGACTGCCAGTCTTCCAACAATTATCAAGCAAGGCTAATAACTGTACATTTTTAAAAAATTATATTTTGTGGATTATGCCATAAAAGTTGTGCCAATTTTTCCCCTTTGCCTCCCTCCACAGAGCACCCCTCACTCCCTCAGGCAATCTCCGCACCTTAGTTCATATCTATGGGTCATGAGTATAAGTTCTTAGGCTACTTCATTTCCTATACTGTATTTTACATCCTCATGCATATCCTGTAACTACCTATTTGTACTTAAGCCCCTCACCTCTTTATCCATTCTCCTACCTCCCTCCCATCTGGCAACCATCAAGATGCTCTCCTTATCCATGATTCTGTCTCTGTTCTGCTTGTTTGCTTAGTTTGTTTTTTAGATTCAATTATTGATAGATATATATTTATTGCCATTTTCTTCTTCATAGTTTCGATCTTCTTTTTCTTAAATAAGTGCCTTTAACATTTCATATAATAATGGTTTGATGACGATAAACCTCTTTATCTTTTTCTTGCCTAGGAAGCTCTTTATCTGCCCTTTTAATTCTAAATGATAGCTTTGCTGGGTAGAGCAATCTTGGCTGTAGGTCCCTGCTTTTCATGATTTGGAATATTTCCTGCCAATTCCTTCTAGCCTTCACAGTTTCTTTGAGAAATCAGCTGAGAGTCTTATGGGAACTCCCCAGTAGGTAACTAACTGCTTTTCTCATGCTGCTTTTAAGATTTTCTCTTTCTCTTTAATCTTTGGCATTTTAATTATAATGTGTCTTGGAGTGGGCCTCTTTGTATCCATGACCCAGAGGCTCTTGAACTATTCTTGTTTTTTTGGATCCTTTTTTCTTCTTGCTGTTCTGATTGGTTGTTTTTTGCTTCCTTATGTTCCAAATCATTGATTTGATTTTCAGCTTCATCCACTCTACTGTTGATTCCCCGTAAATTGTTCTTTATTTCAATTAGTTGTCTTTGATTTCTGACTGGATCTTTTTTACTCTTCTGAGGTTCTCACTAAGTCTCTTGAGCATCCTTATAACCAGTGTTTTGAACTCTGCACCTGATAGATTATTGCTTACCTCCATTTTGTTTAGTGTTTTTTCTGGAGTTTTGATCTATTCTTTCATTTGGCACATGTTTCTTTGTCTGCTCATTTTGGCAACCTCCCTGTGTTTGTATCTAAGTATTAGGTAGAGCTGCTGACTCCCTGCCTTGGCAGCATGACCTAATGTAGTAGATGTCCTGTAGGGTCCAGTGGCACAACCTCCCCCATTAGCCAAGCTGGTACTCTAGGTACACCCTCTGGGTGGGCTGAGTATGCACTCCTCTTATAGTCAGGACTTGATTGCTGTTGGCAGGTCAATGGGAGGGATTTACCTAGGCCAGTCAGCTGCAAGGACAGGCTGTGACCACTGACCACCAACCTTCACCTTCCTTGGAGGATCAACTGTTCAGAGGTCCACTCCACAGAGCAGGGCTTACTTCAGCAGGGCTCTGGAGCCCACTTAGTTATCTCCTTGAGCATGTCAGTCGTGGTGGTGATTGGGTTGTGGTGTTCCAGTATGGTCTGTAGCTGTCCACTGGGGGCACAGGCTCTGGGGTTCCCCCGGGTAGTACAGGCCAAAGTCAGCCACTGCCTGTGTTCTGCCTGGGGCCACTTAGCGTAAGCTATAAAGTGATCTGCAGATGGCTGCTACTTGTGCTGGGCATGGAGGTACCCAAACAAGGCCAGGCTCTGAACTGAGGTCAGCTGTTGCTAGTGCCATGCCTGGGGCCACTGAGCAAAAGTACTAGGGGCTCCTTGAGGCTGGCTGTTGTTTGTTCAAGAGGATTTTTGAAACCTGAAGCATGAGCCAAGACAAGCCATTCATATGGAAAAACTGCTGTTAACAGCTTGTGTGGGCCCATAAGTTGGGTGGGGCAGAGCCTCAGGGCATCACCAGGGTGGGGCAAACAGTGTGAGCCAGGTCGATGGAGTCTCAGGCATGGCACCTACCTGCTGGCCCTGTGGCTCAGAAAAGGGAAAATGGTCTCTGCCTGCTTTTCTATCTGGGACAAAGCTGTCCTCCAGCCCTCGCCCCGATGCCAGACACTTTTTCCTTCCTGTATGCCTGCCACAAGTGCCTTTCAAGCTGCTACCCTGGTGTTGGAGCCAGAGGGATTGAGTCTGCATAAGTTTGTGGGCAAGGTCTTTAAGAGGAACTGCTTGAGAACCCCGTAGGTTCTTCTGCCGTCTCAATTCCTGCTGGTTTTTACGTCCAGGAGCTATGGGGACTTATCTTCCTGGTGGTGGAATCCTGGGATAGGGGGACTGGGGTAGGACTGAGATTCCTTGCTTCCAAGAATTCCCTCCCTATTTTTATCTACCACATGTGGGTGTGGTACCAGCATATTTTGTGTTTCTGCATCTCAGTCCCTCCTACGAGGTCTGGATGGATGTGGTTTCTTTAATTCCTTAGTTTTCAGACTTCCATTCAACTCGATATTTGATGGTTCTGAGTGGTGGTTGTTCTATACTTTAGTTGCAATTTTGATGTGGTTGTGTGAAGAGGTGAGCCATATCTGCCTATGCCACCATCTTTGCTGGAGAAATTGTGTATTTTTAAGTATATAACCAGAGCAATCTATCTTTTTTTCAGAAAAACAAAACTTTTATTCAAGGCTTTCATTATCAAGCAAGGTTTTAAAAGTGGTTATTTTGTTGGTATGTAATTATCCAAGTTGTAGTTAATATTTTAATTTCTAAAAGTAATTAAACTAGGAAAAATGGAGTAATAGCTCCCATTTTAAAGTATCTGTTATAGCGAAGGTATGCCACAAACATTTTTCCAGTTCTTAAATCATAGTACAAGGCAGCTTTATGTGCATCTAAACATTAGAAAGCTAAAGTTCAGAAGCTTTAACAACTTGCTTAAATGTCATATAGCTAGAAAGTTTAGAGTTTAAATTCAACCTCTGTTCTATTTGCTTCAAAGCTCATCTTCTTTTCCCTTTAATATTGTGTCTCTCTTTGCAACATGGACAGTTGTGTAGCTCTGGCTCTTGTTAAGGCTTTTGGTTTCACATAGGCATTTTTTTTCAATATGGTCATTTTACATCCCCAGGGAGGTTTTGAATTCTTTGGATTTTGAAGAGCCTAGAACTAGATATCTCTAGCACTTTAAGGAAAAGGCATTGCTCTTCTGACTTTTGACCATAGCACTAAAATGCTTTTGGGCATGCTTTAGAAAGAAACCTCAAAGGAATTAACTTTGACTTGAAAAGAAAAAGACAAGCAAGTAGTAAAAATAGATTTGAAAAAAGAGACTCACAGAGGAGCGTCACAATAATCAAGGGATTCCTGAGAGAACTCTAGAGGTTGTTTGGAAAAGTAAGCCAGTCTATTTTTCAATCACGTCTGAATTCTCTGATAGATTGTGCACTTTTGGAGGTTAAAGACATGCCTTTTTTTGTCTTCGAATACCCAAGACCTGGCACAGTGACTCAACAGGCTTGAATGAAGGCATCAAACATGTAATAGATGCTTCTGATGTGATCAGTTCAAAGGTCAGCTGTCTTGAAGAATAGGGAAATAGAAAATTTGAAAATCTTCTTTGCATGAAACAGAACAGAGTTTGGCTGCTAGAGTCAGTGGCCAAGTAAATTATGAACAAGACTCTCAATTTATCTAGAGTAACAGAAGATTTCAGATTCAGAATTGTGATTTATGGGTATAATAGCTAACCTAATTCTTCAATCATAAACGGCCTTATGACGCACACCCTTCCCTTCTTCACATACACAGACACACTTCCATTGCTGTTAAAATATCACAGGTTCGGTGGTTCCTTTTCCTCTGCTATGCTATCCTACCCAACAAAATCACATGAAACTCTAAGGAAAATTGCCTGGCTACATGTCAATTACAGTCATGAAGGGAAATAAAGTACATTTCCTAGAAAGGAATGTCATACACTTCAGATGTTTTTTCATGTTGTATTTCATTGGATTTTCATTTTAATTAATCAATTAAGTCAGTCAGAAGTTAGAAAGAATTAAGACCACATAAGTGAATCAGCCAGAGGCACAGGTGAGCTATAGCTGCTTGAAGAATATGCTTGAGAAGCTGGCTATCTGCACAAGCCCAGTTCCTAAACAGAACAGAGCTGCGGTCTGGCAGAGGTAGCGGCTTGCCCACCTGGAGACTGGCGCTCACCGCAGCATGTCTAAATGAAGTCTGCAGTGGCCAAAACTGAAACGAGGAGTGAAGAGCAAATACATTGAAGAGCAAAAAATAAAGGGTTTTTTGATAGCTTTTTTTTTTTTTTGAACACTAGACACTGAAACTCATGACAATATGGTCAAGGTGTCATATACAACATTTAATTGATGTTTTAATTCCCACTGGGGGGATATTTTGCTCCTCACACTTAAAGGCTTGTAGCAGGGGAGGCAATTGCTTGTCCTAAAATGCATTTTGTGAAGTAGGGAATTCAACACAGATCATTTTAAGGGAGTATAATTTCTCATTTACACAAGTTATTAAAATATTTGAGTCCATTCTCCTCATCCGTTAGCTGATGCTCTAGGTCAATAGGTATTAAACTTTAGTTGAAATAGGAATTGCTTGGGCTGGACTCTTGTCCTTTATTAGGTCTATGACTGATTCCGATACTTAACAAAGTTTGAGAACTGTGTTGTAGGCAACGGTGTGGGAGTCTCTTCCTTCTCTCTGCCTTCTGTCTTTTTTTGTTTGAGTGCACAATTTTGTCTCTTGGTGTTATCTTCCGGTCCCAGGCTCTTTGTTTTATTCTCACATATCGAATCCCACTTCTAGCAACCCTTTTCGATCTGACCCCCTCCTGACTCTTTTTGTAGCTCCTGTATGTTTTCTGCTGGCGTACCCTTCCTAGTTGAGCTTGTTTCCACCTCACCTATCTCGAGGGCTTCAAAGAATCCTGCACCTGCCCTTTATAAGAAGGGTGAGGAGGGAGGCAGTTTCATATTCAGATGAGTATCATTCACAAAATATTCAACATATTCATTATTAATCAATATACTCCCTCATAGCTAAGGAAATTTCAAAAAGGCAGATGGGTAATACTCAAAAAAGAGAGGCAGACATATTTTCTCACAGCAACTGTTCACAGCTCCTTTTGGATGTCTTCCTGAAAACCAAGTAGCGCCACCTCATCCGGTCAATGAGTATGCATCAGTTGCCTAAATAATACATGATAGGTAATTGGGAATTTGAAGTTAAAAGAAATATTGGTTAGACATAAGACTTACTCTCAAGTTACCAGGAGAACATGCTTAATAATGCTTAGAAAGCATTACCACCTAGGATTTATGTTTAGGAGCCATAAATATTGTCATCCAATGTTTGAAATATTCTTTTTTTTCTTTTTAAAAGATTTTGTTTATTTTTAGACAGAGGGGAAGAGAGGGAGAAAGAGAGGGAGAGAAACATCAATGTGTGGTTACCTCTCATGCGCCCCCTACTGGGAACCTGACCTGCAACCCAGGCATGTGCTCTGACTAGAGAATTGAACCGGCGACCCTATTGTTCACAGGCTGATGCTCAATCCACTGAGCTACACCAGCTGGGGCTGAAATATTCTTTGATCTGTAATATATCATTGTCTATTATGATGTAAAGTTTTAATTTATTCTCCTTTCACTGAGCTCTTCTATCCTCTTGAAATTTCTTTAGCTGTGATATATTCAGAATACAGTCCACATTCCCTGGAAAAATGTCACTGGATGCAAAATGGAAGGATCAAGAATGAGGAAAAGCATAAGCTAAGTTGAAAGGTACAAAGGGCTGTGGCTCTCCTTTGTGAAAAATTGAAAATATCTGTTTCGTCTTAATCTCTGTGCTTGCAGTGTTAAGGGCCATAGTGTTACCACAGGCAGCCGTAAGTTGGAGTGCAGACTGCCTGACCACTTCCAGTGGTGGAATGCTGGGCCATGTGGGGGCGCTGCGCAGAGGACATAGGTCTGCTGGGATCAATTTCCTTTCCAACATTTGGCAGTTTCCAATCTTATGAGGCAGATACTGGTTCCCACTGTAATAAAGCTGGACATGTTAGATCATCACGATTCCCAGTGTTTCTTGCAGGTAGGGCATTGACACATGACCTCAAAGGTCTGTCAAACACATACTTCTGCCCAAACTCATGTGGGAAGCTGGTGAAGAGAATGGGTACTTTTCACATTCCATTCTGCTGAAACTGATGGCAAGGATGGCATTTACACCTTGTTCCTAAAGGCAGTGGGGGCATTAAATTGGTATTCTGGTCCAGTGTCTGACAGTGGTGCCATCTGCAGGGTCCGTGCCATTGGGAGTGGCAGTGGTAGTTTCCTGACTTTGGGTACCTAATCGTTTCTGATTGATAGGTCCCCACGCTTGACTCTAGTTTTCTCATCTGTGAATGCTCAATGTCCTTAAAAACATCCTTTTTCTGCCTGAGTTAAAATTAGTTTCCAGTGAATGCAAGTAGGAGGCTTGACCATTACTTTGCAACTTTTCTTAGAATAATGATCAGAACTCATATCTTTGGTTTTACGGAGTAACCTCAATAGAATAGAGCTTTTCATTTTTAAAACCTCGAAGGAAATTTTTAGTGGTAAACATTCATTTTATAGACCCAGGTGATCTTTCCAGAAGGCAAATGCTTCAAGTTGTACTATAATATTGGCATAAAACCTATTTTCCATTCTAATTAACATGCAGTAAATGGGGAAAAAGCTAGAATAGGTGACCTACATAGATAAACAGTTCTCTCTTTTTTCCCCCCTGTTTGCTCTGTTAGAGACTCAGCAAGAAATTTTTAACTGGAGAATTAGTTCAGATAACTAAATGTTGTCATTCAAGCATTCAACAAACATTTGTTGTGCAATTGCCACGTGCCAGGTGCTAGTGGGAATGTAACTTTAAACAATACAAAGTCCTTGCCCCCATGGAGCTTATGTTATAGAGGGAATGGCAGGGAAGTAAGCAAATAGGTAATATAATAGTAAGTCGAAATTAAGCTCTATGAAGAAAAAAGTTTTTTAGTATCTATTAAGACATAGCAACCTACTTTATCAAGCTAAAAATCTAGGCATTATCTTTGAATCCTTTCCCACAAATGCCATATCCAGTTTAGCATCAAGTCTTGTCTATTCTACCTACAACAACCTCTCTTGAATCTAGCAGAGTAAATAGAGAGAGTTTGCCATGGGTGGTGGGTGCTAGGGCGGCAGGGTGATGGGGCAAACTATTTTTGATAGACCGGTCAGGGAGGGCCTCTGTGATATAGTATATGTCAAAGTAAAAGGAAACACTTGTGTAAATGTTCAAGTCACATTGGTTCATTTTGTACTTGTCTACTCTTCTGCTGTTTCCTCTTCACATTTTTGCCTTCTGTGTGTGTTAAACATGCTTACAGACTACTGTCTTTTAATTATTTAGTTTCCTGCCACATACAGTCATGAAATCAGCACTTATAAAACTTTTTAGTAATGTGAAATATGAGACACCTCTTGTCTACAAAGGGAACATATACATTAATTTATTTAATTATTTAATATTAATGAACTACCTTGGTCTGTCAGGTACTCTGTAGGTATTGCAGACACAGAGCGAACAAGAATGATTTGCTCTGAATCTTCATGGACCATAGATTCTAGCAGGAGTCACACACATTAAACTAGTAGGAGTCACAGACATTCAACTAGCAGGAAAGGTGGACACTAAACGACGAATAGCACAATTAATTATTGAAGCACAATAAGTTCTATAAAAAATTAAGAACAATCTGTAAATAATATACTATGAATACCTGACTTAGCTGTGGGGTGGTGGTGGCAAAAATTATTTACTTGAGGAAACAAAAGTCGAGCAAAGACCTAAAAGGAGAGAATGTGAGTTAACCAGGTCCAAGTCAAAGGGAGGGAGCTGGACAGTAAGAAAGGTTTCGGGGGGCAGGTTAGTATGTTTCCTTGAGCAGGGAGGAGCATGACATTTCTAAGAGACATGAGGAAACCTAGCTTTAAAAAGATTAACCTGACGCTGGTGGGGAATGGCCTGAAGGAGAAGTAGCAGAGAAGATGGACTAAGGCTGTTGGGTTAGAGGTTATGTTAGAGGTGATATGAACACCATTATTGCTTGATTCCACATGGCAGGGGGAGGGGAACGAGCATAGGGCATCTCTTAAGTTTCTGGTTCCCTGTGTACTTTTGGGGAAAGAGGACGTTCATCACAACATGGCTGATATTGTCTGTTTTCCTGCTGCTTTTAGGCAGTTGGAATGGCTTCAGTGGCTGTGCTGTGCTGTGCTCAATATGTTGTCACTAAAAAAGCAGCGATTGGAAGGCAAAGAACTCCATGTCACAATATGAACTCGGTCGCTCACTAGTGTATGACTTTGGGTAAGTCTCTTAACCACTTGGCGTGAATTCATTTTTGTGTTTGTAAAATATTGGATTGTAAAGTATCTAAAATTTCAGTTCTACATTTTTTATGGTGGTTAATGTTGGCCTAATGAGGTTAAATTAATATTTGATTAAACGGCAATTTTTTTTGTACTTATTAAGACATAGCAACCTACTTTATCAAGCTAAAAACCTAGGCATTATCCTTGAATCCTTTCCCACAAATGCCATATCCAGTTTAGCATCAGTCTTGTCTATTCTACCCACGGCAACCTATCCTGAATCTGTCATTACTACAGCCCTAGTACATGTCACTATTCATTGTTTCCTGGGCTACTATGTACTGTCCTAACTAGCCTCCTTCCTCCCACTATTGCCTGCCCCACAACCCAGCTGCCAGATGTTTCTTTTAAGAATGTAAATCAGATCATGGGATTCCGATGGTCACCAACCTTTGCTGACTTCCTGCCATACCTAGAATGAAATCTGAGCTTCTTCCTCCTTCCCACAAAGTCCTGCTTGTGCCCTGCCTGCCTCTTCCTCATTGTCCATCACTTCTCTCTTCCTGGTTCTGACTGTATTATGTTTCTTTCTTTTCTTGGAACATGGCAACCTCCTTCGTACCTTAGCAGGCCGTTCCTTCCACCTCGAAGGTGCTTTCTTTGCGTGTCTGGTTTCTCTTGGTCATTCAGTTCTCAGCCTAAATGTTGCCTCTTCAGCAGACCTCTCCAGACTGTCCAATCTATTGGCTGCCTGGTAACTCTCAAGTGCTTTGCCCTAATGTAATTCTCTGAAGAGTATTTATCATCCTCTGCTTGATTGTCTCCTCCCATTAGAATGTAAGCTCTGTGAGAAAAGGAACTTTGCCTATTTCTTTGTTACTATGTCCCTAGATCAAAATAGCCTTTCATATAGTAGGCACATAGAATGTATATGGTCAACAAGGAACAAACAGAGACATGGAAAGAAGCAAGACAGTTCTTATGCTCATGGACTTGGCGATCTTGCTACTGTATAGTCAGGAGTTCATATGCCTTAACTTCAACCTGAAGGTCCTTCCCACAGGCTTCGCAGCCTCTGTTTAGTTGTTGCTACATTAAACACACATTCTGTCTCTTTCTAAGTATGGTAGATTAGCCTATTTAAAAAAAAATAGCTCTTAAACTAAGACACTGATGAAAACATTACTGGGCTCTCTCTAACCTAATAAATAATCTGTGTCCTTAAACTGTTAGTATTGCATTTGCTATGTATTTTTAAGGCATAGCAATTTTAGTAGGATGTCAAACCATTATTTAATGAAATGGTAAAGCAACAGGATGTAAAAGACCCCATAAGGGATACTGACCTGGGCTTAAGAGAAACACTTAACAATGTGTTTTTTCTCTAAACTACGCTGTGATCTCTGAACCCCTTTGTCTCTCAGTATTTCCATTGTGAAGACTACATAATGTGATAGAAACCTCTAATTTTCAGGTGAGATGATAGAGGCAGAAAGTTAGATTCTTCCAGCCTCACAGCTACTCCCTAAAGATCATTGAAGAGTCTTGGAGAAATCTATTGGCTCAGCTGGTGAGAGTCATTTACTGCACCACTGTTCCAGGGGCAGGCTGCCATCCGGGATCATATGAGGGCATTGTGAGGTCTTATTTTTCTTAATGTTTATTTTCCCCACCAGCCTTCCAGAATGTCTGAAATGTCTACGACAAGAATAGCTCCTTTGGGTTAAGAGGTTATCTCCAGGGAGACATGTTTAAAATGAGCTCCATGTGTAGATAACACATGAGCACCATTTAGCACATCTGCACTGATTGGATTATTAGAATAGAAGTTGCCTTGGAGAAAAAAACTTGAGCTAAGGGAATGGGATATGTTATTTTCTGTTCCTTTCTTCCATGCACGCATCCACCCTTAAAGCAGTTACAGAGTACTTCTGTAATCAAAGCCACTGCTAGGCCATAAATAGAATTTTAGAAAATAATAGCTGCTTCCTAAAAGAACTTGTAGTGAAGTGCAGTGGATGAGCATATAGAAGTTAATACCATTACAGAAGCAAAACAGAATAAACAGGTGAGATTATAAAGGTAGGAACAGCTCCCGTGGACTAGGGATACTGACAGCTTTGTGGAGAGATGGCATTTTATTTGAGCTTGAATTAGACTTTGAAGAGCAAGGAAAACTTCAACAGATGGAGGTGGAATGACAGGGGATAGGAGTAGGAAATAAAAGAGTTTCCTAATCTGAGCGAACAATGCAAGCAAAGGCAGAGTAAATTTTGATGAAGATTAGAATTTGGAAATATCTGGAGAGTGGGTGTTTTCAATTGCTTTAATAAGTTGTAATTTACATACAATAAACTGCATATAAGTTTGTTATGAGACCTGTGAAAATAACCACCACAGTCAAAAGCATGAGCATATCCATTACCCCCCAAATTGCCGTGTGCCCTTTAATAATTCCTCTCTCCCATCCGTTCAGGTAACCACTGACCTGTTTTCTGTCACTGTAGATTAGTTTCCATTTTCTAGACATTTGTATCAATGGAATTGTATAATATACTCTTTCAAAAGATTTCTTTCACTTATCATAATTATTTTAAAATTCATTTATGTTGTTGTCTGTATCAATAGTTCTTTCCTTTATATTACTGAATTGTATTTTATTGTATGAGTATACAGCAGTCTGTTTATCTGTTTACCTATTAATGGGAATTTGGATTATTTACAGTTTATGGCTGTTATAAATAAAACAGTATGAACATTCATGCTAAATCTTTACATGGACATATGCTGTCATTTTCCTTGGGTAAATACCTAGGAATAGAATGGCTGGATTATACAGTAGGTGTATGCTTAACCTTTTGAGAAACTGCCAAACTGTTTTCTAAAGTGGATGTATCATTTTACATTCCCATTAGCAATGTATATGAGTTTCTGTTTTCCACATTTTCATCAACACTTGGTATGGTCAGGCTTTTTTAATTTTAGCCATTATAATTGATGTGTGGTGGTTCCTAATTATGGTTTTAATTTGCATTTTTCTAAAGACTAATCATATTGAGAATTTTCTCATGTACTTACTTGCCAGCAGTATATTTTCTTTGATGAAGTGTCTGTTTAAATCTTTTTCCATTTATTAATTCATTTTTTTTATATTGAGTTTTGGGAGTCCTTTGGCTGTAAGTCCTTTGTGGGTTGTGGGATTCAAAAATATTTTCTTCAAGTTTGTGGCCGTCTGTTTATTCTCTTAATCTTTTGGGGAACAGATAGTCTTAACTTTGATAAATTCCAATTTATTAGCTTTTCTTTTTGTGGATAGTTATATTCACATTTCATTTCAAAAATCTTTGCCTAACCCAAGTTCATAAAAATTCTAATTTATGTTTTTTAAAAAAGGAATTTTATAATTTTTATCTTTCATTAAGGTCTATGATCTATTTTGAGTTCATTTTTTTTTAATATGGAGTGAGGTATGGATTGAATTTCATTTTTAAAATCATTTACTTGTTAAAAATGGTTATTCTTTCTCCACTGAACTGTCTTTGTATCTTTCTCAAAAATCAGATGTCTGTATATGGTTAGGAACATTTATAATCTCTTTGCTCTGATTCATTAGTTTATTTGAATATCTTTAGTCGATAAAGATAGTTCTAAATATTTTTAAAATAATCAGATAGAGTTAATTCATCAACTTTGTTTTCTCAAGTTATTTTGACTATTCCAGGCCATTTGCATTTTCAGAATTAGTTTGCTAGCTTCTACAGAAAACCTTTTGAGGTTTCGATTGGGTTTGAATTGAATCTACAGATCAATTGTAAGTGGTAGTGAGAGATTTGGCATCTTAACAACCTTGAGTCTTCTCACCAATGAAAAGGTTTACATCTCTTTTTATTTAAATCTTTTAAAACTTCTCTCAGCAATGTTTTCTTGATTTCATTATATAAGTTTTACACATATTTTATGAGATTTATCCCTACATATTTCATGTTTTTGACGCTATTATATATAGTATTTTAAAATTTCACTTCAATTGTTTATTAGCAGCATATAGAAATTTGTTTGTTTTGTATTAAGACCATTTATCTTAAAACTGCGCTAACTCATTTATTAGCATTAATAGTTATTTCTGTAGATACTGTTGGATTTTGTTTTTTAAGATTTTATTTATTTATTTTTAGAGAGAGGGGAAGGGAAGGAGAAAAGGAGAGAAACATCAATGTGTGGTTGTCTCTCAAGTGCCCCCTACTGGGGACCTGGCCTGCAACCCAGGCATGTGCCCTGACTGGGACTCAAACCAGCGACCCTTTGTTTTGCAGGCCAGCACTCAATACACTGAGCCACACCAGCCAGGACATAGATTTTCTAAATAGATTATCATGTTGCCTTTGAAGAAAAAAGAATTTCTTTCTTTCATATCTGTTTTCTTTTCTTTTCTTTTTTTTTCTTTTTTTTTTTCCTTTTTCTTGCCTTACCGAAGTGACTGGAATGGTACTGAATAGAGTAGTAAAAACAGATATCCTTGCCTGGTCCTGATATTAGGGGAAAGTTCTATTTTTCGTCATTGTAATGGGATAAATTGTGCCCTCTCAAAATTCATATGTACAAGTACAAAGGAAAGACCGTATAAAGACAGAGACATGACCATCTACACATCAAGGAGAGTCCTCAGAATTAAACCAATACTGCTAACATCTGGATCTGAGACTTGTAGTCTTCAGAACTGGGAGAAAATAAATTTTGCTTATTTGAACTACCCAGTCTGCAGTATTTTGTATGATGGCCCTAGCCAACTGATACAACTGTTAAATATGTTAACTGTAGCTTTTTTATGGATACTCCTTATCAGGTTTCAGAATTTCCAGGTTATTCTTAGTTGCTGAGAGTTTTTGTCAGGGCTGTGTATCATATCTGTCAATGCTTTTCTGAACCTATTAGGAATATCATTTGGTTTTTATTTTGTACGTTGTTAATATGGTGAATCAAATGAATTACAACAGTGATTTAATGTGCCAGAAAGATTCTTATGTGTAGGATTAATAATATTTTTTAGCTCTTTTTACAGTATCAATGAATCAAAACTTAATTAGTTACAAATGAGCCCATGTAGGTTGGTAAAATTCTCAGTGGGGTTTCATAAACTAAAAAGGAAGCAGTGAGATTGAATGATAAATAGTTACACCTAAAATTAATTGTAAGATGAACCCTGAATTAACTGAAAAACTTCTGAACTTGGCTTTACCGTAGAAAGGAGATAATCGGAAAATAGGAAATGTAGCAATGACAAATAAAACTCAAATATTTGAAATATGGTATGGAGTTTGATGTCCTTTTTGTTAAATTTTGTACATACGTCTATATCTAAAATAGAGGTGTGAAGAATGATGAGCTGTTCAGGGGGTATTCAAGAAACCTCAGGAAGGCGTCTTCCTCCTCTGTCAAACTCCCGTAATGCGGTAATAGCAGTTCATTTCTTTGGTTTAGCTTTGCCTTTTAAAAAGAGGTTGCATTTAGATAACCAACACTTTGGGCTGTTTAGTGCCCATTAATAGTTTCAGTTAATTTAGTTTTACTTAGGGCCATTTGGCTGAGAGCAACACACTACAGAACTAAGAATCTCATTAAGTGAGGGAAGGATAATTTCGAAGGATCGAATAATCTCATCATAGGACACGACCTGGGTAGAAGTATGGTGGTTGGCAACAAGGTGGAGTAAGGGCTAAAGGTGGGGCTGGGGCCAGTGGGAAGGAGAAAGTGATGCATTCCAGGAAACAGGGTGAAGTGTAAAAAGGGGAAGTAGGAGATCATTTAAGGTGTTATTTAATAAAACAAATACATGTGGGTACTCGTGTGCCAGGCCTGGGTGTGGACATAAATATGAATAAGTCAGTACCTTTAAATGGGAGTAGGGGTGGGAGTGGAGGTGAAAAATGGTGTGCGAGTGAAGTGGGGTCATTGACAGGAAACAAGGGGGTACTGTTAATTGCCAAGGGCTGTCACAAAGGTGTGTTCAAAGTCGGTCCAGAGCATGATGAAGGCAGCTGCTGAGTGGCTGAAAGAGGGAGCTAGTCAGGAAAGCCCCAAGGAGAGCAAGACAAATGAATAGCTCTTTATGGTTTTGATGATGACTGGATATTACCACAGGATATTTAATTATAAATGATGATCACATTTTTTTCTGTATTCTGCATTTATTAGGGCAAGATGCAGAAACCAAAGAGCTTGTAGGAGGAGTGGAATATCCACATATATCCATATCTATCTATCTACCTCTGTCATATCTATCTAGCTATCTATCTATCATCTGTCTATCTATCATCTATCTATCAAGAATGAATATTGGCATGTTATAAAACATGAGTTTAGGTAAAAGGCAGACTTAAATCTCAGTTCTACCTCTCATATATTTATTGAGTCTCAGTTGTTTTTAAATTTCACAATGATATAATATGCTTTGTAGGGTTGTTGTGAAAATTAAATGACCAAAAATATATACTATTGTCTAGTCAATTCCCTAGTTATTAATAGGCACTCAATTGCTATTGTCTATTATTATTACATATCTTTTAGTGATCATCCCTGATCATAGCTCTTTTAGAATGACCTCATAAAGCTGTTGCCAATAAATATATTTTAAAAAGTATTCCTTTGAAGTTAGTGATTTCCTTTATGCTTTATAGATTGGGTCAAAATCAACTCCTTTTTAAAACTGAGCGATTCGTTTCTATCAGTTTCTAGGAAGAGAGAATTGAAAATTTCATTATGGTAATATGGTTTGAGTACTTAACTATAACCTAGCAATTTATTTACTAAATCTTACAAACATGTTTATTTGTTTCCTTAAAAATTATGTGACATCTCTCATCAGTCAGAAAAACAGAAAAAATTTCATTAAGTAATATTGGTATTGGGATAATACAATAGTCATCAGAGAATTGGCTGATAATGTGACCATAGTATATACAGTAAAAACTTCTGCAGGGTAAAAACTATAATAAGCTAATCAAAGAAAAACAACATATTGGGGGAAATGATCTGTAATTCTTATGCATAAAAGATTAATCTCCTTAATATATACAGAATTTCTAGAGGTTGGCAAGAAAAAGAGTAGATATGTTTTTTAAAGTGGACAAATAATATGAACAGATACTTCACAGAAAAGGAAATACAACTAGACCTTTGAAAATTTAAAATATATTCAAAATCATGCATAATAACATAAACGCTTTGTACCTATATCAAAAACCAATTTGTCACCTAAGAGTTTGAAATGGTATAATTCCTATAAAGCGCAATTTGGCATTATCTTTCAAAATTATAAATGCATTACCTTTGGACCTAGCAATTTAGCTTCTAGGAATTTATCCTACAAATAAACCTGCACACAGAAAGAATGACTTATATACAAGCTTATTTATTGTAACCTTGGTTGCGTTAGCAAAAGGTTGAAAATAACTTAAGTGGCCATAATTAAGGGACTGACTTAAAAACAATCTGGTCCATAACCTACAAGGCAATACATGGTTGCAGGAAAAAGAAAATGAAGTTCTTTGTGTACCAAAGTGGAAAATTCTCCAACATGTATTGAGTAGTAAAAACAAAAAGATTTGGAACGTTGTAAATGATTTTTTATATTTTATATAAAAATGTGGAAAGAAGAAGAATATAAATTTACATTTCATTCTAATTGCATAAAGATATACAAGAAACTAATAAAACTGGTCATATCTGAGAGTGGGAGGTAGTGAACAAGGTGGATAGAAGCAGGCATGTGAGCGAGAACTTTTACTGCCTTGTTTTTAATATTGTTTTAATTTATAACCAGGCACATTTATTACCTACTCAGAAATGAAATCACAAAATAAAATTCTTTTGTCTCTTAAATCAATAGTTAAAATCTTTCCATGATCATGGAATATTACAAATAATGAGTTATTTTTCTTGAATTAATTTTATCTTATAGCTCTCCATTTCATCTTATTACTAATATTCCCAGAAAGGCTCAAAGAACATATGGACCCAGAGCCCATCAGGAGATGCAGAAGTGCTCTGGTCAGCCACAAGCAAGATAAAAATTTTTTCTCCTGATCTTTTAATTTTTATTTCCTTTGTTAATTCTATTTCCCTAAAAACCAAATAACTCGTTGCTAATTTAGCATCAGTGTAGAAATGCACAATGGATAGACAGTTGTGGTATAACAAGTTCTATTATGAACCATCATATGACAAGCTAGATAATTTCTTATTTGATTATTCACGTGTGATTGGAATGGTGCTCCATGTCATATATGAAATTCAAGAACTGGCAAAGGGAAAAAAGATTTTCACTATAAGATATTTTACTGGAAAAGGCCAAGTGTTTGATATTTTTGGCGTACAAAGCTGATTAGCTCAGAAGAGTCAAACAACAGATTTAATTTTTATCAAATTACTCCACGTTAAATGTACAGAGTTAAAAAATTATTTTCTCCTATTCATTAATGTCTTCCATGTATTCCCTGTACTTTAAAATAAAATGCAAGGTTCAACCTTAAGACTGAAAGATTCGACGAGGCCTGAACCAGTAAAAATAGATTTTTTAAAGGAAAAGTTATTTCGAGTGGAGTGCTAGCTGTACTAGACAAATTCAGTCGGGCCTCCTCTTCAGTCTTGTCAAAGCTTAGCACAGTCCAGAAGGCACTACTGTGTGTGCCAAAAAATCAGAGCAGCAGCAGTTAAAAAAAAATAAGTGCACTAAGAAATATTAAATGGAAAGCCAATGCCTATAAATAAAAAGGCAAGTGAGTACTAATCAATCATAAGTAAATCTGAACAGAAAATAGGAGTTGGAAGGGTGAGAGAGATTTCACATACAACATATGAGACTAGATACAAACGATTTAATTAAACTGCATTCCTTCCACGCAAGACTCAAAATCTCTAAATGTTAAGAAAAACTGGAGTATAGAAATGCAACGTCTTGCTTTGCAATCTATAGCGGATGAGTAGCAAGACATATGCCAACAGCAGAAATAGAAGCAGTTGATGAATCCTGGGTGAGTGGAAGTGTTTCATTATCCGTGTCTGTTTCTTGCTATTCATCTCAGCTTTATGGCTCTTGCTGAAGAACTAAACCCTTTCCACTCTGAACAATAGCAGCCTCCACATACTTCAAGTCCAGGGTAAAAGTCATTAGGTAGAATACAAAACTCATTTGAATGGATATAGGGTGAGGCAAAGAGAGGTTTGCAGTTCTCAGTATGTGAAACACAGCTTATTCTTGTATTATTGTTTATTAACTATTGCATTATTTTCCACATGAACAACTGTAAACCTACTTTCGCCCCCACCCTGTATCGAATAAATGTAATCAGAAGTTAAAATAATTCAATCAATAAAATAAATGTTGGAGCGACCAGAGGGAAGCGAGAGGAAGGAGAAAGAAAGGAGGCTGGTAATTACAAGTGTGAGGAGAGGAAAAAGGCATTCACGGCTGCCTGCTGGTCAGCCTCGAAAAACAGGAAGTTAACTGTAGATGTCGTCTAGTTGGCCTTTAAAGCCAGCCTTGCCTTAGGAAATTATTTATGCTGCTCAGCAAAATTGGAACATATGGCCTTCTTTCTAGAAGGGAACTTGAATCTCTTCAAGTAAGAGGTCTCCTCAGCACTATGACATTTAGATTCCAAGAAATAGATGTAGGCTGATAAAAACATGCTCCATAGGCTACTTGGATAGCCATGATTTTATGTCTTGAATTAATTATATGTATGTCAGAAAAAAATGGAATTATTCTTTCTTTTATTCATTTAAGCTTTAAGGTAAAGGGGGTATGGCATTCTGGAATTAAAATCTGAGAGATTTTCCTATCTATCTATCTATCTATCTATCAGTCATTTTTATATATGCCTCTCTCTCTCTCTCTCTCTCTCTCTATATATATATATATGTGTGTGTGTGTGTGTGTGTGTGTGTATATAGACCAATGTTCATTCTCAATTCTATGAAACTTAAGAATGTGACGACATACTAGAGGCCATAATGAGTTTGTTATTACAAGGATTGCAAATCTAAATCTAAATCCATATAGCAAAACCAAAAATCACTTTTCCAACCTAATAAATGACAGCCAGGATTTTGAAGGGGAGTTATTTTTAAAAGCAAAGATGATTTCAGTGGTTGGTAGCTCTGGTAATGGGTAGTAAAAATGGCTCATGAGAAAGGCACTTGTACTCCTAATAGATTGACTGAAAAGCAAAACATTATTATTGGTGTTTTTTTCCCCCTACCAGATCCAGTGATATCACTACTGCAATCTGTTATTTATGTAGAAAGGCAGTAAACAGTGGCAAGGAGAGTATCTGTACGGGAACATCTCTGAGAAGTTGCTTGAAAAATAAGCATGTGATGAATATGTGAGAAGCATTTATGCAGTTGGCAGCATATAAATTCTCAGAACAGTAGGGGATAAAATGGGTTAGATAAAGAAAATTAAGGATTAGATCCAGATAAACAATAGGATATTTGTAACATATTTATTTAATTAAAAATTGGGAATATAACATACACCTTAAATGAAACCCAGCCTGAAAAATATTTTTAAAATACTTAGATTCAGACTAAATGTGAAGACTCTAAAATTTCACTTTAGCTCATATTATAATCCACAGTTTATAGCAGGGTATAGCTGTATTTTGTTTTTATGCTTTAAAACAATGTAACACACCCTCTCTATGAAGACCAGTTTATATTAAGATTTATCAGCCTCAGCACTATTGATATTTTGTGCCAGATACTGCTTTGCTGCACAAGGCTAACCTGTCCATGGCAGGTAGGACATTCAGTAGTGTCCCTTGCCTCTATCTACCAGATGCCAGTGGTATCAGCCCATTGGTGACAACCAGCAATGTCTCCACATATTGCCAAATGTCCTCCGAGTGCAAAATCTCCTCTAGCTGAGATCATTGATCTGTATTGCTTACTAGAAAATGGTCTCTCCAATGGCATATGTACATAATTCCCTCATTTAAGTCTAAAATGAATTTGTAGAAACTGTGTGAATGATAAAACAAATTAAAACATAAGTTGAGAGAATTTTCTTTAGCAAAGAAAAAAGCCTCAGATGGAACCGTAAACACTAAATGTAGTCACTCAGAACCAATCTTGTTTCCCAGTTCTCCTTTTTCCCTATTGATTTATACAGGCTAAATTCTGATTTCCAGGCTGAGCAAAGATGCCTTCCCCTCTCATTGGGGCAGAGTGTTATCAGAAAACCATGCTATTTCTTTTTCTCATTGCCTGACAAACCTACTCTTTAGGGAGAGTCTCAAGATTTTCTTTCTTGATTGCTATTGGTAATAAAGGTTGCTCTGATCACTGTATTCTCAGGTTAGTAATTAATATGCTCAGTTCAGTGTAGTAATCAAAATATGCCATTTCCCTCCAGCCTGGCTTATGTCTGAGAGTTGGCTGCCTGTAGTTAGGACAGTTAGGAAACAGTTTCTTTTCTGCTTCCTCGCCTAGAGCTTTTATTCTTCCTCTCCCTCTCTCTCCACCACTAGGCTAACTTTTGGGCACTCTTGGAATTGCAGCAGTAAAATCAGGAGCTAAAGGAAGCAGAAGAGGTTTTACTTGACTGATACTATTGTTGGGTAATGCCAGTCTTCTCTGGGCTTCTCTCTTTTAGGGTGTTTTTAGTGAGTTTTGGGGGGACACCCCATCTTCCAAGCATTAACTCTGGGTGGTTCTTTGTTAACTCCTTCCCTAGCCTCTAGGTAGATGGTGGAGCCTTACTCTCCCGGAGCACTCTCTTCAACTGAATCTCAGACAACTTCAGGCTAGCACACCCCACATCTAGAAAGTAGCAAATACTCAAGTATTCTTTGCCCCAATAATCCTTGGATGTGTAGGGTACCCGAGTGCTGCCAAGTCTCTTTATTCCAACAGCAGAGCACCAGCAAGCCATGGTCACTTGTCCTTGAGAATTGACAGTTGCAAGTCAAACATCAGTCTGTTGTATTCCCCATGGTGCAGGAGAAACACGCCAAACACTCTGAGGGGCCTAGTGAGGCCCGCTCCCTAGGCGTGAGTGGAGGAGCAAGCTTATAGACCTTCCTCCAAGGAGGCAGGTTTGTATTCTCCAAGTTAGCCTTTTTCGAAGAAATCCTTCCCCAGGCTCCCACTCTATCCTTTCATACTTGTCAGAGTATACTTTCAAAAAGTTACAAGCATAATTCTTACACAAATATACAGGGAGCACATGCAAAGATTTATGTTATGGTAGTTTCCTCTTAATCACAGGAGGTAAGTCCTGAGACCCCCAATGGACATCTGAAACCAAGGAAGTACCGAATTCTGTATATACGATGCTATTCCTGTACGTACATACATACATACATATATACTATAATAAAGTTTAATTTATAAATTAGGCACAAAACAGATTAACAGCAACAATAATAAAATAGAACAGTTATAACAATGTACTATAATAAAAGTTATTTGAATGTGGTCTCTCTCTGATAACTGATCTGATAACCAAGTTGTCTGCTAAATGACTAATGGATGGATAACCTTCACAGTGTAGATCTGTTGGACAAAGGGGTTACTCACATCCTGAGTGTAAAAGAGCGGGACAGAGAAAATTTCATTACACTACTCAGAATGGTGAGCAATTTAAAACTTATGAATTGTGTTTCCAAATTTTTCCATTTAATATTTTTTATTGCAGTTAACTATGGGTACTGATATAATAGAAAGGGAAACTACAGATAAGGGAAGGGACTACTGTACTCATAAATTAGTAGTGAAGATGAGGAACGGGTCCATGGGGGTAAGAGATACTGAAGTATCATATAGTTGGTGAAAGAAAGAATAAGAAATAAGATACAAAATTTAGACACAAACTTCATTAATATCTTACAGAGCAATGAAATGGCACCCTTGGGCTATTCTTCTACCAGGCATAAATAATTTGCATCTCTACTGGATAATAATAATTTGTAGCTTATCGATGTTCTACAAGTTTATATTTAATTTGACAGGCTTTGGGCCCCGATGTGTAGTAGAGAAAAAATTATCTTTCTCTAGAGCAACTATAGCTTGCAAGCCCAATGAAGCCAGGCTGAATTTTATACATAAAGTTTTATCGAAATATAGCCACAAATGCCAATTCTTTGTGTATTACCTATATGATGGCAAAAGGTAGTAGATGATATAGAGATCATAAATGGCTCACAAAACCCCCAAACATTTACTATGTGACCCTTTACAGGGCAAAGTTTGCTGACGTCTGTAGAGCATCAGATAACCCAACCCACAGGTAGACTCTCTCAATAGGCCACGCTTTCATGTGACTTTGAAAGGGCACACAGTAATCTTTTTGCTCTAATTCCGAATTGTGGATAATTTTTCTTAACATAACTTTGATATGGAAGAGTTGCAAAACAGGTTTTGACTACATTTTTTTTTGTGCTGGTCTTTTCTCTTATTTTGGAATTTGTGAATAGTTGGGGTTCTCAGCTCAAACAGATATTAAAATAGTTCGATATAGATGTATTAAAATATTATCCTGAGTAATTTATGACCTGGTTTGGGGGATTATGATTTTGTGTTCTGTTAAAGTGGAAATTCTCCTAATTTCGCAAAAAAATCTACTTTTTTTCCCTATGAATTGGCAATTAGTGAAGTTTGGATGTGGCAGTAACAACAACTGATTCAAAATAATTGTTGAAAATAATTTAACTTTAAATTTTTTGTTATTTTAGTTTTAAATTTTACTTGGAAAACTGCTGCGATTTGATATTAGTTAAATTTAATGTTACTTAATCTAGTTTTCTCCTTTTCGATAGTTTTTAGATGGTAATGCTCTTTACTGGTGAGTAGCTGAATATCATTTTTTTCAGTAATTATTTTTCTAGAGGTATGATTTATTTGTTCTAAAGTCATGATATAGTTGCTAATAATTCATTTAAACGTTGTTTCCCTTAGGGAGTAGTTTGCCGGTGGGAGAATTTGGTGGTGAAAGATCTTTACTTAGCTACAATTGTGTTTCCTCGATTAGCTCGTTTAACTTACCTGCTCTCTTTTTATGCCTTCAATAAGGATAACAATAAGGCGGGGTTCCACTTATCTCACAAGACATTTGAGAGACTGATCAATGAAGCAGTGCTTTGTAAACTAGGAGGCTCTTCGGCAGTGCTGTGTTATACTGGTGGCAGCAAAAATTCGAGAATCGTTCTGACTACATGTTACCAAATTTAGATTTATCAGTGCTTTTCAGAGTCTCTGTAGAGCTCAATTATTGCTTTTTCCAATGTACCTTCTCAGATTTCTTAGGATTAGGTTCAGAGTTGCAACCTATGCTGACCGCCCCTTGACCGTATGTCCCTTTTTGTGTTCTCTAATAGATTTTCAGCTATTTAAGGACAAACTTTTACCTTCTATAAATAAATAGAATTTGCATGTAGTCTTGGTTTATGGGATAATGATTTGTATTAGAGAGATGCATAAAGAAGCAGGCAACATGGATTGGGGAAAGATATTTAATTGCAAAGCAAAAGACCCTTGGTTTTATAAAAACTACTCTCTCACCCTAAACAGAACAGAAGAACAACAACAAAAAATGGCAGTTACAGTGGCAGAAAAATTCTATTAAAGCCTTACCAGAACTAAATAGGACTGAGGGTAGTGGTGATAGGGTGGAGTGTGACAAAGAGGAAATAGATGTTTCACCTAATGCTAATACTGTTACAGAGAAATCTGATCAGATCCCTGGAGAGGGGCAGGAAGGGGCAGTAGGAAGAGTTTTCCCGAGGCAATGGTAAACAGGTTAGGATGGGAATGGCTGAGAAAACTGAATGCCTCCAGAGCCCATGGAATTATGGGCAAGAAGATTTGAAATAAAAGAAGGGCGATCTAGCTTCTGGACTGGAGGGTGCTCTTGGGCTCTTTTTTTTTTTTCTTCCCCTGGAGGATGCCTGGATGATTGTGCTGCAGCTGCCTGCATTTCCCAACGGACAGTATTTTGGATGGGAAAGAACTTTGGGTGCAGCCCAGAATTGGGCTGGCTTGGCAGAGTGCGGCAGTGTTGTTCTTCTTTGGATGTTCTAGAGGAGATGACTTCTGAGGCAGAAGCCTGCTGTTCTTCCAAAATTGTGTAGCTTTTGTATCTTAGTTTGTGTTTTTTAGTTTGTAAACTTACCCTATAGAAATAAGTAAAACTAACAGGGGGAAATGATAGGAGAATTCAAGTGTTTATTCTTAATTGATAGACTTAAGTGACTAATGCACGTGGAAAGCTGTTATTCCAAAATTGTGAAGCTTTTGAATAAAGACCCCTTTCCTCTATCACCAAACCTTTGCCTCTGGAATTTTGTCTAAGGGTGGCAGTGGGCTGCAGGACCCCAATTGCTGTTCAGTAACAATACTATTTTTAATAAGTTAGGTATGTCAGGAGAATAGACTGTAGAAACTTGTATCTTGGGACCTGGTGCATACCATAGTTCCAGTAGTGGGTTTAGAAAGCTGGGAATTTTAAGAGCTCTTTGAATAGCTTTATGTGAGGTACTGCAAACTCGACCTTGGCAATGAGACAAATGACAATTAAAGCCACTTGGGATGTATTTTAAAGATTACTGATATTTTGTTTAAAACTATAAAATTCCTATAGAATGTTATACTGGTTACCTATTGCTACTGTTTAAAAGGTACTGCAATTTAGTGGCTTAAAGCAAGAGAAATTTATTATATTATAGTTTTGGAGGTCAGATGTTCAAAATAGGTCTTATGAACCTTAAATCAAGGGCTGCGTTCCTTCTAGAGCCTCTAGGGGAGAACTTACCCCTTGTCTTTTCCAGCTTCTGGGGGCATCTACATTCCCGGGCTCCTCACTCCTGTGTCCGCTTCCATCATCACGTCATTTCTGGTTCTGATCCTCAGGCCTCCTTCCCATAGGGACCCTTGGAATTACGTGGAATCCACCCAGACAATCAGGATAATCTCATCTCAAGATACTTAAATAAATCACATGTGCAAAATCCTTTTGCATGCAAAGTAGCTAATTCACGTTTCCAGGGTTAGGACATGGACATCACAGGTGGGGTAAGTTCTAGCAATCCCTGTTTTAGGAGTACAGCTGACCGGTCCATGAAGAGTTATAGGAAGTGAAACCCTTAAGCCCCTCTTCTATAGAATAATAATGTTATATGATGATTGCACTCTTGCAGCTAAAACAGGACATAACGTAGCCTTTAGATTTTGAAATGTGCATAATAATGGAAGGCCCTGATGTTACTCTTCAGTATGGTTAGTAAGAACAAAAATAAAATGTTCTCTTGATTTATGGTGGGGCAGAGCACCAAGGCGCAGAGAGAGGGGGGAGGATCAAAACAACTGGGAATTTCCAAAAGTGACTTTTGGTCAATATTTTATTTTGTGTTGGTGGTTGTTTTCTCTTCCAAACTTCTCATATAAACTGCCAGTTTGAATTCAAATTGTCTGGGTTGAATTTTATTTCTATTTCTATATCCCTTATGTTCTTAAATAGGAACCTCTTAGTTATCATCCGAATTAATTAGGAAGAGAAACAAAGAGTCTATGTAAGCGGGATAAACTATCTTTGAATAACTAAGAGTTAGTTTAAAACATTATTTTGATGGATGAGGGGGGAATAATCTGTTAAATTTAAAGAATCATGGTATTTTTTTTAATAACCACAAAATCTGCATTGCAGTGTATAAATACTGAGTTTCATATGGTCTACCTTAAATGGTATTCGAAACAGCATGGCCTTGTTCCTTAAACTGAATCAACACAGCTGTCTTCTTGTTGCTTCCTTTGCATTTTTAGGAAAAGATACTTTTCTGAGTCAGAAGTTTTAGCCCTGGAAGTTTGTCTGACCAGACTGTAGGTATTTACTGTGAAAATTACATTATTCTATCTAATTGAACTTTCTAGACATTTGCAAAAGTTTATAACTTTTTTAGTAGTAGTAGTTTCTTAGTACTACATAGTGAGTCAGGATCCATTAAATTAGCCAGCCCAGGTTTGTTGCCGGACCTTTCACTTTGTACTCAACAAGTCATTGCCTATTTATACGACGCACACCAAGCATGTAGCTACGTGCTGTAAGAATAAAAAGAAGGGTAACATGATCGGCAAATGAATGATAGATTCTCAGAACGGAAGGGAGCTCCCATATTCAAAATGCACTCTTGAATTTGTGGAAAGGGTTGGGAGGCAATGTACCAAGCAAACAGCATGGGTTTTCATGTCAGAAAGAGCCGTGTTCATATTCCAACTTTACCATTTTAAAAATGTAGGTATGTAATACCTACATTACAGTGTGGCTGTGAGAATTTCATTTTATTTATTATTATTATTATTTTAAAATTATATTTTATTGATTATGCTATTACAGTTATCCTGATTTTTTCCCCTTTGCTCCCATCCACCCAGCACCCCCCACTCCCTCAGGTAATCCCCCCACCCTTGTTCATGGGTCATGCGTATAAGTTCTTTGGCTACTTCCCTTCCTGTACTGTACTTGACATCCCCATGGCTATTCTGTAACTACCTATTTGTACTCCTTAATCCCCTCACCTCTCACCCATTCTCCCACACCCATCTTCCCATCTCTTTATCTTTAACCTTTGACATTTTAATTTTGATGTGTCTTGGGGTGGACCTCCTTGCATCCAAGAATTTTAGAAAATATTAAAAACAAACTCTCAAGACAAAACTATGGACAATTTAAAAAAAAAATCAGTGGTTGCTGGGGGTTGGCAGGGTAGAGGTGACAAGGTGTAGCAGAGAGGAGTTTTAGGTCAGTGAAAACACTGTGTATGATACCATAATGATGGGTCTATTTCATTTTGCTGTTGTCCAAACCCCGTGTAAGACACCAAGGGTGAACTGTAATGTAAACTACGTACTTTGGG